>SOPF01015217.1:0-15634 GCA_012979155.1 Hypericum perforatum
TGTGTTTGAATGAATTTTGTGATTTATTGAAATTTTACTTCCTGGCATGTGACTGAGTCAGTGCTATGGTTTATACATAATTGAGGAGGGCGAAGTAATTGCATCAGTGCTCTATGATTTTATGGTGTATACAGCTTTAGGCTTATATTCTTATAGCTACTAAGCATAATGTGTATGCTTCCTAGGCAACGGAATAGCAGTGCCGAAATGAGATTTTGCACGATATTAGTTTGCCATGCCTTAAAGATAATAAAGAATAATGAATTATGAACAGAAAGGTAGGGAACATGATGGAATAGAAGCAAGTATCCTCGTGGATCAATTTTTGAATCTTGATTACTCATTGGAAACAATTGTTTGTACGGATCCTTCACACTTCTGCTTACACCGTTGCTGGTAGAAACCAGGAACATTGTACTCACTCTTAGCTTGATCACTGGCAATTCAGAAGTATGGAGTATGTTTTGTCCTGCTATGCTTTTACTGCACTAGTTGTCCTGAGTGACCGAGAACTTAACTTTTGAGCTGAGTGGCTTCATAGTTTCCAACTGCTCGGTTATTCTCAAGAGGTGAAAGTTGGTCTTGAGAGATTCTTTTCGTTATCTGGCCACCATTAATTGTGTGGCAGCTTTGCAGTATTTTACAAGTTCTGAGCAATGTGAATAAACTATTTGGCCAATTTGTAGGACTTTCTTCAAAAGGATTTTGGACAGAAAACTGGAGAAATACTGTGGAATTACAGTAGAGGAGTGGATAATCGGTCTGTCGGTTTTGTTCAGGTATGTGTAGGAACTTCTATGTGTTTGATTTTGAAACTCATATGCCATATTTGATTCATTATCACACTATTAACTTTGCAGGACATTAAATCTGTTGGCGCTGAAGTAAATTGGGGTGTGAGGTTCAAGGATTTGCAAGATGTTAGTACTTTTAATGCATCAGAATCCAGCTGGTTTGAGATGTTTGTGTTTGGAGCTTAATGATGAACCAATTCCTTCTTTCAGTGCCACCATTTCCTCCTGAAACTGTGCAAGGAGGTTTCCCTTCGCTTGCAAGGATGCGGAGTTGTTGGTCGAACTTTTACGCTCAAGGTACTTAATATCTATTAGTGAAGTGCATATCAGACAGTTTAAATTTCGTTGATTATTATTATTGGGTTTGTTTGCAACATAAAAAATGTGGTTTTGTTTGGTCTTTAAGGCACAAATTATTAATTAGTTGGAAATGGAAAGGAACAAGGAACATAGTCGTTTTGCTGGTTAGCTTTTACATGTTCATAATTCTTTCTTTACTGTTTTGGTGTGACTTTAATCAAGTGGCTTTATGACTGCTAGATTAAAAAGAGAAGAAAAGATGCTGGTGAACCTGTTAAATATATGGGCTGTGGAGCCTGTGAGAATCTTAGCCACTCTGTCACGGTAAAATTTTTTGTTTTCCAATGGAAGCATGCTTCTAGATCCAGTCTTTTCTTCAAATCCAATTTGAAATTGATGACTTAGGATAGTACAAAATGATAGGTTCCAATGGCGACTGATGATGGCGAGGTTCTTGAAAGAGTCACAAAAAACCTTTTTGGACTTTTCCACATTGGTTAGTTACCTTCTGTGATACAAAGTCCTTGAAGTTGAATTTGCGCTTATGGTGCCACAAAGTAAAGATATTGTAATTTTTTCTTCTTGCACACATCGGAAGGTGCAGAAAATAAGTACTCACTAGCAAAGAAAATAAAAGGAGTGAACTTCCTTGTGCTGATCTATTTATGTTAGTTCTTATGATGCTAGTGCTGCTTGAACATATCCTCTTGCAGTTGACACAGGAATCTTCACTGCTTACAGTTTTGTGAAATTTTTCCAATACGTGGCATGGGATTTTGGGATGTTCATTTATTTGGTGGAAACCTTGCCATGCATATCCATTTCAAAATACGAGGATGGTAGAACCTTGCAGTTTTGATTATGGTCGCATCTGGATATTCTTATGTTGAGGGAGGGAATCTTAAGCATGGAATTGTCTAGGTGTCATTAACTGATTCAGTTTGACTGGTGGTCAAGTGGTGCACATGAGCAATGTTATTGACAATTATTGCCTCCGTGTTTAGTGTCACAATCTACTTTACATCTCTCAGGGCTGGTTGTCTTTTTTTCTTATCGATCCATTTGTTCACTTTTTTTATTTGCCCCTTCCAGTAGTATTACCTTCTCCAATTGAAGACACAAACGAGCTTATCAAGCTTACTAGTTCTGGAGTTTGATGAGCTAAGTAGCTTTTGCTTTAAGTTTTTCAGATGTTCAAGAGATTCGGGGAGTTGGCTTGCAAGTTACCAAGCTAGAAGGCGCGGATACTTCCAAGCAAGGTATGGATTTTATGCTCCCGGACTTTCAAAATTGCGCTCTGTTTTCTTCGTCCTTCCATAGTTTTTTTAAGATGTGATCCGTCTTTTGTTGTTCAGATGGACTCATTATTATTTTTTTGTGCTCTTATTTTTCCTTATTTTGATAGTTTAATTGGATTTTCTTTGTAGGTTATGGAAGAAGTTCTTTAAAATCATGGTTCACCAGTCCTGCTGTTTCCTCTGATGTGCATGCTGATGTCAATTGTATCTCCAAAGGAGAGTCTAGTAGAGGTAACCAAAATTTGATGAAACACTTAGGCTATTTGTTTTCTGGAATGAACTTGCACAAATTTGGTGCTCCATTTCATGTTGTCAACTTATATCTTGGATTGTCTTGAAAATGGCAAGTACGCTCATATTTGGAAATCATTATCACAGGTTCTGAAAGACATAATTCAAACGGAAGATTGTTGCGTAATAATCAGGCTGGGTCGTTGTCGGAATTAAAAACTGATTTATTTTTCACCGAAGTTCAGTCCAGTTCTATGTCTGCTCCACCCCCGTTATGCAATCTCGACATTGGAGTAGTTGAAAGTCTTCCTTCAGAACTCTTTGCAGAATTAAATTATAGTTATGGCGGCAAACTAGCAGAGTTTGTTGCCAAAAGCAAAGCAAAGCTCGAACATGCTCATTGTTTTTACAACCTTGGTCAGAAGCCAGAGGAAGGTGAGCGTTCTTAGTTTCCGTATGATATTGACAAATATGATTTGAGGTAATTGACTCTCAATTTGTATATCCAGATGCAACAAGCTTCAATTCTGCTATGCATCCTCCTGCCGCCAGAGAGAGAGAGGAAATGGTAAAATCTTTATTTTGTACAATTGACATTATCATAATACAGGCAATGCAGTGTGATGTGTTACTGCCTGGAAAGTCTTGTGTCACGTTGAATCTAAAATCTAGATTTCATGGGTTGCTGTATCAGGAAAATCATCACCTTGTTGATGATGTGCAGAGCTTAGAAGTTTTCAGGACTTCTTGTCATGGGCTGGCTGTTGTGGCTGAGGATCCTGGCAGCACTGGGTTGATGCCTTCGTCTCTCAGTCAAGTTGATGCGTCGGTGCTGCAAGAATTGCCTGAAGAATTAAGGAAGGACATACTTGAATCCCTTCCATCACACAGAAGGCAGGTTTCAAACGGAATTTCTGCCCGTGACCCAATTGGAGAAAGACTTGTTACAAGCACTGCTGAGAATCACCCAATTCTAGCTGGCAGTTCAAGTTGTAATATGTGGGAAGGAAATCCACCATTTTGGGTTGATAAGTTCAAAAATAGTAATAGTTCTATTTTGAACACTTTGGCTGAGATGTTTCCAGAGTTGGGGGCTCCTAGCAACTTGTCTCATATGCTGCAACGCCTTATATTCCTGTACCCCTGTGCTTTGGATGAAAGTTCTGATGGTTGGAGTGATGATGATAATAATATCATGTGCATGTTTCTCAATCAGTATATTGAACTAAAGATAAGATTCGACATTGAGGAGATTAATTTCTGTTTTACTCTACTTAAGAGGTTCGGTTTTCCATGTTCTTCAAATACTCTCACACACAGACATGGAACCTGGTACGGACAGTAACTCCCTTGTTTCAATATTTCTTCAGGTTTGCAGGGAGGTCAAAAAGAATTCTACAAGTATACAATGAGGTCTTGCCCTACCTCCAGGTCCGTGTATTTTCTAGTATATGCTTTACTAGCTAGCATCTGGACTGACTCACGTTTGAGGAGAAAAGTTAATTATCGGCTACATTATGGACTTCTGTAGTTCTGCTTCGTTCTCCATTTGTCTTCAGTTATTCATTTTCTTTTAGTTTTTGGAAGAATTGGCTTGGTTTTTGACCATATCTTGGTTTGTTTCCTTTGTGCTCAATTGTAGGCATCTATTGGAGAACATTACGGAGGAAAACTGAAAATTTCTTCCCATTGACAGCGCTTGCAACAAAGCACTGCAGTTGCTTGGTAGAAGGCAGGGTATCTGCTATTTTACTGGTATTTTCAGCTTGTCCTTTACAAGTATTGTAGTGCATCGTTCCTCAGTACCATTCATCTGCGTTTAGCATGTTGATATTTTTGTTCCGTTTCTCTGTTCTTCGTATCAACCATGTAGGTGTCGCTTAGAGGGCCCCATAAACTAACAGCAAGTGATATGATGATGGAGTTCAGAATGGCGATTGAACTTTGCCAATCCTCCTGTTTACAATGTTTGAATTGTAGGTTAATCTGCCCATGTCTTCAAACTCACTCTTATGCTAATTGCTACATAGTGCTGTTGCAAAATCCTCTGAATTGGGAATCAACTCAACATCTCTCCCTCGTTTACTTTGTAGGCGATGCAATCAAATTGCCAGTGATGTTGGGTTAGTAGTTTTCCAAGATGGTTGAGTTGGGGTTGAAGATCCCTATAGTTGAGACTGGTACAGTCACCTAGGCCTTCTTCCTAATTTGAAATGCTGACATTCTTTGGAATGCAAACACATACATAGGGTTATCTATATTGATTTCATCTTTTGAGATTGGGACATGATGCAATTGTTGGATGCAGTCTTTGACCTACTTTCTTTTTATTAGATGGTTATGCCCCAATAACACAAGGATCTTCATCGACTAAACATGATGGTGCTGGAGCATGGCTTAACAGAGCATTTCGATTTTCGAGATTGTATACATATTTGGTGCTTTGAGGTTGGCTGGCAAGGATCAGTAGCAGAGCCTGTCCTGTAACAACTTTGCGCGTAGAAAGATATGGTCGATATTGTTTCATTTCTTCAGTTGGAACTTCATGCATGCTTTTACGGGGTGTTGCAGCTTGAAGAAGAAACAGCTCGTGTTGCAATAAAGTCAAGAGTAGCAGTTTCTTTAGCCGTCATAAGAGCTCACGATAATGTATAGCTTTCTTTTTGACCAAGCTCGGTCAAAAGAGAGAATCGCGCCCACGATTAGCAAGGCAAACATAGAATGGAAAGGACGGAGTCCTTAACTTTGGGATAATTGGAGAATGACTTTGAGAGCTCAAGTTGCGTTGACAGATTCCAGCACAATTGGCATCAGTCTCCCCAGATCTTTTTATTGTCATAGCTCTTGAAATTTGATCGGCACAGAAGTTTCAATCATAATGGAAGGCGTAAAGATGATTTACTTGCACTGCTGCATTGTTCGTCTCTTTCTTACTCATGTTTTAACCTTACTTTTCCTCTTGTTTCCAACAACGAACATTTAGTGTATGAATGAGATTTCAGAATTCTGATGAAACCAAATCTTTCCCAATTCCTGTAGAGCTTGCTGGGAGCGAAGGCGTTCGCGACCTTGCAATGCCAGAGAATCCTTGATTCTTAATTGTCCTTTTTCTTGAAAGATGGAACATTTTTGGAGAGAATTTTAGAGTGGAAAAGCATAACGAAACAACAAGATCACGTCGCATCTTGAATCTCAAATGTCAGCAAGTACCCTTACAAATTATACAGTAAAAAAATGCGGCCTCCGAATTTCGATTGAAGTTGCTAATTCCCAAACTGGGTCTTGTAATCACTCCACAGCTGATCAACAGACTTCCCAATTAATTCCACGAATAGGGAGTCGCTGTAACCAACCTTCAACTTCTCATTAAGCTCAGCCACGAACCCAACCTTAACCTTGTCGCAGTAGTCCAAGAACCAAGCAGTAACATCGTACCCTTGATCCCACGTATAACCTTCCCCTGGTCGAACCCAATGCGACGGAACATAACCGGCCCTCAACCTCACGAAATCCGCAATCCCTTCGATTAATCCGGAAGGGACTTGTTGGCCGGTCCCCCATTGCCAAACATGAGTCATTTCATGGTACAGAACCCCATCAAATTCGCTGAGGAGGTCGCCCTTGATGTCTTCCAAGTAATTTACACTGAAATGTATATTGCTACTACTAGTGAATGCAACTCCTTGCATGTCATCGAGGAACAATGTCACTTGGGGCACGTTCTTTCTCATCGAAGGATCAGCGATTTGGTTGAATTGGTACCATACGAAGTTGGTGGCCGACGCCATTGCTTGCTTCGCGTATGCTTCCCCTATCTCGTTGTCGAAGAGGGAGCCACCTGGCGTGTTTTCTGCTTGGTTGGAAACTGTAAACTCAACGCCATTGATTCCCTGCAAATCGATTGCAAATGCCAGAAGGAAAGCTATGACAAGGGTAAGGGTACACATATTTTTGGTGTTTTAATCTCCTAGTTCTTGAGAGATCGCACCACCCTTATTTAGCTTGATCAAGATAAGTAGTGTTGTTAAATAGTGAAGTCTTCTCCTTTTGAGCAAGATCGGGACAAGGACATAATCCATGGAGCAGGCCACCTTGTGTCTGGTTTATTATGTTTTTGGGAAGCAAAACATTATTCATTATTAACTCCGAAATTGGAGAGTACACCAATAATAGCTTACAAACATACAAATTGAAGCTAAATAGTAAAAATTTGATATATTTGGTTCTTATTTTTTATATCTCTTTATCGTATCAATCTAATTTTTAAAATCAAATACATATATCGTGTGTCATCTATTCTGGGTATCTCTTCTAGCAATAGTTGGAATGACGGTGCACACATTCCACATCAGACACAAGAAAGTTACTATATGTCTGTAGCTAATGTACTCTATCCAACTGCCAAATACAACAATCTTAAAATGAGTCTAGCTGTTCAAAAGCTGCCATGAAATTGAAGTTTCCTTCCACTTTTAGACGTTGACTTCGATGTTATGTCCATCTAAGACAACATGAAAACCATGCGAAAAGGATTTTAAGTACTTTGATGTTGTATCGAGCTGTTACATTGTCAAATTGATTTTTTTTAGGGACACATTGTCTAATTGATGTTGCCATGCCCACCGATTATAAAAAGAAAAACTAATTTTCAGCCAACCAATTATAAAGTCCAAACACCCTAAATGACGAGGTAATACTCCAATAGGATATGACATAAATGAATTTGATCCGTTTAGGTAGGTAACTACAGATTCGATTGGTAAAAAATTTAATTTGGACTTGAACTAATTTAAATGAATTTCAATTTGTATTCAAATTTGTCATTTAATAAATCAAATTTTAATTTAATATCTCACATTTGTGAGTTCGTCAAATTATTCAGAAAATCAAATTTGTATTTTACCTTAAAAAGGTCATTAAAGAATTCCAATTCTTGGGAAAACCGCGCGTGGTCGTGTCAATTGTCTAATATTGGGCCTACCACTTGTGCAATGATCAATCGTCAATCCTCACTTGCATTGGGAATGCATATGTGTCATCCTATGGAAAGTCCGTCAGTTGTCACCCTAAAAATTGAATAAAAAAATTAAAATTAAATTTGAAATCGTACTTGGATGGATTGGATAGAGTGATAGTTTTAATAATTTAAAATTGATTAATTACAATTTAGTATAGTAACAAATACAATAAAAAATCAGGTCATAATTCTGGTGATGAGGCTCTTTTTCCTGCTCTTGCTGAATTGTTGATACCACTTTATATCCGAACACTTGTGATGCGTTTTATTTTTGAGGTTACACTACACGCCTTAGGTATGCCGTCTCGGAATAATGTACTACGTTCTCTTCGTTGTTCAATATCAATCTCTCATTGTTCAATAACAATCCAAGAATTTCCCGAAGTATCATGTATTGCTCAATAATATCCAATCCAAACTTCCTTAGCATTGTTCTTCCAATAATTTAATCTCTTCCGGCTTATAATTAATTGGACTGCAGATTTAAACACGTTCTTCTTAAATTTCCAATAATGCGTAGCCTTTTAATCATCTCTATAAATATAGGTGCATGCATGACAACCTTACACCAACTCAGAAATCCTAATCTCATCACAATAAGCCAATTATTACATTGTAACGTTGAGAAGGTGCAAAAGTTTTATCCATGGCAAGCTCTCCCTTTGCTTTGGCTTCCCTCCTTGTAATTATAATGGCAGCTGCTCCTAGCACCTTCGCAGTTGAATTTCTTGTCACCAACAATGCACCAAGCTCACCCGGTGGCATCCGTTTCGACAAGGAAATAGGCGCGGACTACGCGCAACGAACGATGGATCTAGCCACCAACTTTATATGGATCCAGTTCCAACAGACCACGGACCCGACCACGAGAAAGCAATTCGATCAAGTCGACTTGTACATCGACGAATTCTTGGGAAGCAATGAAAATGCCTTCAAATACCTAAACGGAGTTGCCTTGAGGGCCGGCTACTTGGCTGACTACCAAGGCGACCTTCCTAGCGAGTTCAATGGCGTGATGTACCACGAGCTAGCTCGGGTTTGGCAATGGGACGCGGCCGGAAATGCGCCCCTCGGGTTGCTCACAGGGATCGCGGACTTTGTGAGGTTAAGATCAGGTTATATTCCTACCAACTGGGTGCTCCCAGGGCAAGGAGAGAGGTGGGATCAGGGGTATGATGTTACTGCTATGTTCATGGATTATTGTGATCGTCTCAAGAGTGGGTTCGTGGCTGAGATGAACAAGATGATGAAGGATGGATATGATGATAATTTTTTTGATGCATTGTTGGGAAAATCTGTTGACCAGTTGTGGAGTGAGTACAAGCTCCAATCTGGGAATTAGATTTTTATTAATCTAATTGTTGTTTCATTTCGGTTCGAATTTTTCAATTTCTGTAACTTCTTTGTTTGTCTAGAACTATTGCCTGAATGAGAATAATAGTTCACTGAAATAATTGAAGGCATTGATTTTATCTTGAACTTTTCTACGAGATGCTATAAGATGTTTATAACGAGAAAATTAACCTACTGCGTTGGATTGTCTCTTGAAACCCTAGAATTTAGAATTCAACCAAATTAGTTGGATTATACGAGATAAGCCGAGCCAACTGCCAAGGTCCTTCAAAGGTAAATACATAAATTAGCATAATATAAAACCTTGTTATTACTCAATAACATAATTAACATCTTATCAAGAAATTTGCCAAGTGTACTTTAAATACTTTGTAATATGGGTTACTGGTATTTTACTTTAGAATTCGGTGTAATTAGCACTCTATTTTTTCAAATGAAACAGTTACCATCTTAAGACTTTTTAACCCGTGCCACGTCATCAAATTAATTATAATACACGTTACCAACTTTTTTCGTGTCACACACATCATCAACTTAAGTCGTTCATTGCCCAACTTCTTGTATTTGTCGGTGCATATCAATCAGGTATTATGCAGGCGAGCCAGACATAGCACTAGAAGCTAAGATGACTGGTCGTCCAGCTTGTCTGCTTTGGATACCTCGTTTTGTGAGAGGACTTATGTGTTCTTGGCACTTTCGTATAATTTTTCAAGTAACCCAACTAAATTTTTTCATTAGTTTTGTTTGATGCCTGGTATAATATCCTCCCCGGGGCCGAAAATTAAGGAAAGTATTATTATGACTGAAGTGAGAGGACTAACATGTTCTTGGTCTTTCACAAAAATATGATGTGGTATATCAATATCTTAAATTTACGAGAACCTTAAAACTTTTAATTTTCTCTATTATAGCTAATTGATGTTCATTGGTGAAGCTTCCTTTCTTTAATCTGGTTTCAAAATAGCCCTTCTGCCGACCATATACGACTTAGTCTAAGCAATAAAGTTAATGACCAATGCCATGAGGAAACACCGGAAATTGACAACCATCGCAACGTGCCCCTGCTGTCAAGCTGAAGATGAGACAGTGCTTCATGCGATCCGCGATTGTCATAAGATATCAAGCGTATGGGTCTCATTGCTAAGGAAGAAAGGGCTGAATATTGGCGATTTTTTCACTCTGAGCTTACCTGATTGGATTGACAGCAACTTGCGTACCACGGCTAACTGGCAATCGGTGTTCATAATTGCTATGAATGAGTTCTGGAAGTGGAGAAACACGTGTGTATGGGGCGAAGGTGAAACTCGGCCTTCTAACCAGGTGAGCGTGATTTGCTCCAGATTACAGGAGATTGATGTTGCTCGCTCTATATCCCATAAGCTGCGGATGGGTCCAACGAGGGAGGAAAGGTTGATTGCTTGAGATAAACCTCCTTGTGATTGGATCATGCTTAACACCAATGGGGCGATGAGGAAGTCCTTAAACAGGGCTGCGGCGGGAGGCATCCTACGAGATCATGATGGAAACTGGGTGGGGGCTTCACAAGCAATCTTGGCTCGTGCTCTAGCTTCGATGCTGAGTTATGGGCTGTAGCTCATGGGCTTCAGTGTGCACGGAGTCATGGTATTAAGCTTCTCATCCTTGCTACAGACTCCCAGATTGTTGAAGGGCTCCTTAATAGACCACAGAAGGAGTTGGGGTTCACAAATCCCATTTTGTCAAGGATATATCGAAAACTTCAGGGAGAGTGGGTAGTTAAAGTCGTACATGTCTACCGTGAAGCCAACAGATGTGTTGATTTCTCAGCAAACTTGGGCTTTTCGAAGCCCCTCAGTCTTTTCACACTCCATGAGCCTCCTGCCCTTGCTAGGACCATAATGTTAGAAGATATTGGTGATGTTGCTTTTCCCCGGTTTATTGCTTTAGATAACGGTGCAAGGTCAGATTTTGCGATATACCAAACGTCAAGGGAGGGATTTCCCTCCCGAGGTACTCTTCCCCTTCCATAGACTTTTTCCCACGTGGTTTCCTGTGGAAGGGGTTTGACGAGGCCGACGGTCGCAACCTTGCAAGAGGCCGAAAGGGGACCTTGCACTAAGTAGGTTTGTTATTGGCCATTTTTATTAATATATAGGGGCTTTTGCCACTCTTCTTCACCAAAAAAAAAAGTAATTAATTTTTATGCCATTCCTTAGGACCACTTCCTCGACGAATGTCCATAATTTAGGACCACTTCTTCGACCCTAAAACGTCATACTTCTAATTAGTCACTTGCATTAGCTCTATACTTGAAGTATTTGATATAATTTATCGGATCAAAATTGGACTATTCGTTTAGTATCAACAAAAATTATAACTCCCCTCTGTTATATAAACAACACCAGCTCCACTCTTGTTGAGCCAGACCAATTCCTACCTCTATTATCATTATAAAACCAAATGAGCCAGAATTTGTAACGTAAAGAATCGTAATTTAATCATGATCAACCACAATATGATGATCATATTTTTGTTGCTAGCCATGGTAGCAACCATCCAACCCACCAATGCCGGTGTGACCTACACCGTGAACAACACCGCCATGGCCACCGCTGGTGGTATGCGGTTCGAAGAGGTCATCGGGGTCCGGCACAACAAGCGAACTCTCCGGTCCGCAACGAGGTTCATCTGGAGGGTGCTCCGGGAACCCGAAGAGGCGGACATAAAAAATGTAACGAGGGTGACCATGTTCGTGGATGACATGGAAGGTGTTGCCTATGCCATGGACAATGAAATCCATGTCAGTGCTGGCTACATCGGAAACTACACCGGCGACGTGAAGACGGAGATCGCCGGAGTTCTTTACCACGAGATGACACACATTTGGCAATGGGGTGGCGATGATCAGACCCCGGGAGGACTCATCGAAGGGGTCGCGGATTACGTGAGGTTGAAGGCTAACTATTTGCCAAGCCATTGGGTGAAACCTGGACAGGGAGACAAGTGGGACCAAGGGTACGATGTCACTGCAAGATTCTTGAATTATTGTAATGATCTGAGGAGTGGTTTTGTTGCTGAGATGAACAAGAAGATGAAGACCAGTTATAGCGATCATTACTTCGTGGATTTATTGGGAAAAAGTGTTGAACAGCTATGGAGTGATTATAAGGCTAAATATTGAACCTAGGAAGTTCATTTGCTACTACTTGACCTATGTATGATCGAATCTTATATTTATATTTTAACCATTTAAATTCGTTCAAATTTAGCCTGATAAATTTCGTTTGACATGCACTTTCAAGACCACATCCATAAGGTAATTTATAATTGTAGAATGAACAAAGAGTAGGACAAGGGTTCTACTCTAGACCCAGTAGTTCCTCAAGAGTAAGTGGAGTGGTCTTCTGGTGAAAATTCTGTAAGGTACGAGTCCAAAGTCAAAAACACTGATATGGGTACGAGTCCAAAACCATGTTTCACCTTATTATTTGATTATGACATTTTTTTACTGAAAGAAAGCATGGTAAAATTGGTTCTGGACACGTCTGGGTTTGATCATCTCAATAGAAGCTTACTGAACAGAACCTTGCAATTCTTTGTGGCATGTAGCCCCAAGACGACTCCTTTTGATCTCGTCGACAAAAGCCTGGATGTCTAGATCCGACGAGCCACCTTCCGCCACAGCTGCCTCCGCCGACGCCTTCCATCTCAGCGCGTTCTGCTTCATTTCAGCAGCATTAGGCCCTGCAGTGACTTCAAACAGACATCTTTCCACCTCCCCTCGCGTAATGATCTTGTCCTCATCAGGTCTTTTGTTGCTGCAAATCCTAACACCAACCCTGAACACGTCGGCCAAGTACTTGGCATTGATCACTTGATCTCCGTACATCGGAATACCGACTATCGGCACACCTGATGCTACAGCTTCCATTGACGAGTTCCACCCGCAATGCGTCACAAAGCAAGCCATTGATTGATGTGACAGAACTTTCTCTTGTGAGATCCACTCAACTATTTTCCCTTTGTCCCCTGCTTTCTCTACCAACCACTCTGATGACGCCACAAGTTTCGTATCTAATCCGTCCGGTGGAGGCTTCACAACCCACAAAAACGTTGCATCAGAGCTCAACAGTCCATGTGCAATCTCATCAAACTGGTCCAGGTTTAGAACCACACCACTTCCAAATGAGATGTAGACAACTGATGAAGGCTGCTTCGTTTCCAACCACTCGAAACATTCTTCGGCTTTCCTGAGATCGGCGCGAAGCATCGAATCTTGTATCCTTGGATACTTGAACAGAGGTCCAATAGCCTTCAAAGGGCAATGCTTACTAGACATGTACTCGATGATGTCTCTCTCGAGCTCTTGGAATGTCTCTACCAAGATGCAGAATGGCTTGTCAAGATTCTTGAACTGTTCTATTAAGATCTTTCCTAGTATTGGCGTTGGACAACTCGGGTGCATATATGTTGGCACCTCATTAGACCTGAGAAGTGGCATGGACGGAATCTGAACGTCAAGCTCTTGGTTCTCCTGATAAGGGAACGGCACAAGCTTGTGATGGTAATGATGGTAGGCCGCGAAACAAGCACATGACTGGATCCACAGCATTGCAGAAGGGACTCCAAGGCTTTCGGCGACTTCAGTGACCCAAGGTGTGAAAGGGTTGTTGATGATACAAGAAACAGGTCGCCCCTGCTCTGCATTTTGCTTGATCATCAAAGGGATTGATTGCCCGCCGAATTGCTCCTCTCGGACTACGTATTCGGCAGCTTCATTGCGTCCAGGTATGGAGTCCTGACCCTGTGATCCATCGTCGAAGGGCTCATAGCGGATGAATCCCGTGCCGATGGGGGTCGGCTCCTCCCTGAGATGGCTGTTGGCCTTTATGTGGGAACTAGTACATTTAGGCGTGGACAAGGTAACAAGCAATCCCCTGGAGGCCAGAAGCTTGCCTAGTCTAAGCATGGGATTGATATTTCCTTGGCCAAGGAAGGCAATAACAAGGACATGGTCCAAAGATTTAGCTTCCATTTCGGGTCTCCAAGGTCTCCACTTCTGATGCTTCAGTGAAAATATAATGATGATCATGTACAAATACAACAATATGATACTGTTTGTTTTCTAACTGACATTTATTGAATGGATATATACGTTCACTTTGCATTTTTTTCAATGATATATCCACATTTCTAAAAAATAGATACATAGACTAAAATAGTAAAATACATTATAATTTCAGGAATATTATACATTAAATGGATATATACGTTCACTTTGCATTATACATTAAATGGATATATACCTTATTCTAAAATATTTAAACAATCAAGTTTTAGTTAGTCCACGACATTTTTTACTTTTCCGAAATCCCCCTTCATAAAAACACCCAAATGAAGTCTAAAAAAAAAACAAAATCCCCTAAACCCAAAGCAACCAAAAAAGAAAAACCATAAAAGTGGAGAAATAAAGAGAGATATTACCCAACTTAGGGAGACAAAATAAACCCCTAACCTGCGTACTTGAAGGAGTGGGCTCGGCGGGAGATGGTCCCCGGAGGTACGTGATGGGGATGTGAGCTGAGAAGCGGAAGGGCTTTCTCTGTAGAGTTAGTTTCCCTTGAATTTGTGGTCCTTTAAACTAAAAACGGAAGTGAGAGAATATGTGATTCTCGTGGGTGGGTTGGTATTGACTATTATTGACTTGTTGTGTGTGTCCACGTCACTTTGCAGTTTGGACATTTTGGTTCCCGGGGGATTACCACGTGATTTGTACCAAATTTTGATTTGTGGGCCTAATACAACGTAGATCTATGTTGGTTTGTGTCTATGTCAAGAGGGTTGGTTCTCTTTGTAATTAGATTCAAACCAAGTCTAACCCAATTCAGACATTCACTGATTCGACTAATACAAGTATAGAACGGTTGAGAAGGGTTCTGTTTCTTTTGCTTTTTTCCCTTCAATTACATTTTGAAGGAATGCGTTAATAATCTCATTGGAAAACATTATTGAGGGACCTTGCAACTGGTTTTGGTCTATGACCTCAAGGCCTTCCTTTTTATCTCGTTGACGAAGGCCTGGATGTTCAGATCCGAAGAGCCGCCTTCCGCTACGGCCGACTCGACAGCATCCTTCCATCGCATTGCGTTCTGCTTCATGTCTGCAGCTTTAGGCCCTGCCGTGACTTCAACCAGGCATCTTTTCAGCTCGTCTCGCGTAATGAACTTCTCCTCATTCGGGTTGTCGGAGCTGCGAATCCTGACACCGACCTTGAACACATCGGCCAAGTACATGGCATTGGTCGTCTGATCACCGAACATTGGAATACCGACTATTGGCACGCCCGATGCCAGAGCTTCTAGAGTCGAGTTCCATCCGCAGTGCGTCACAAAACAAGCAACCGAAGGGTGTGACAGAACTTTCTCCTGCGAGATCCACTCTACTATCTTCCCTTTGTTCCCTGCTTTGTCTAGCAACTGCTCTAATGACCGAACAAGTCCGGAATCGAAACCAGCTGTTGGAGACTTCACGGCCCACAAGAACGTAGCCCCGGAGAGCAATAGCCCATTCGCAATCTCATCAAATTGGTGCTGGTTTAAAACCGCCACGCTTCCGAACGAGATGTATACAACCGATGAAGGTTTCTTCTCGTGTAACCATTC
>SOPF01015248.1:0-17903 GCA_012979155.1 Hypericum perforatum
GGTATTCAAGAATCGGATATTGTCGAGTTATATGTAGAGATTACTCTCCCAATTATATTATTTTAACAATAGTAAACTTTGAACCTAAATTCAAGTGCTATGCCACTTAAATAAACTCAACTGGTTAGTTTTCCACATCCTTAGGCCTATATATACGACCTACATTTTAATCTCAATTACATCCACCAACAAGAAGTAGATCAATTTAATTCTAAAACCATGTCGTCCAACTTAGCCGTAACCTTCGGATCTTTACTTGCCTTAGCCCTAACACTTGCTGTCCAAGCCCAAGACTCACCCCAAGACTATGTCAACGCCCACAACGCTGCTCGCAGCGCTGTTGGTGTTGGAAACCTGGCCTGGGATGACAACGTCGCAGCCTATGCTAGCAATTACGCAAACCAGCATGCAGGTGACTGCAAACTCGTCCACTCGGGCGGCCCCTACGGTGAGAACCTTGCATGGAGCAGCGGCGACATGTCCGGAACTGCAGCGGTGCAAATGTGGGTTAACGAGAAGGCCGACTACGACTACAACTCCAACTCTTGCGCCGAGGGCAAAGTGTGCGGACATTACACTCAGGTAGTTTGGCGGAACTCCATCCGGCTAGGGTGCGCCAAGGTGAAATGTAGCACCGGAGGAACCTTCATTGGATGCAACTATGATCCTCCGGGCAACTATGTTGGGGTGAAACCTTATTAATTAAATAACGTCATGATGAAGCTAGCTATTATGAAATAAGAAGCGGTGTGTTATGTAAAATGCATCGATTGAAGGGTTGAAGCTAGTTATTATGGATTATATAATAAGCCATGATGCAAATATATTGCATGAATCATGAGTATAAGTACTCTGGCATGTGTATGTTTTATTGACAATTTAATGTATACATTAATTCAGAAAATACCAGGCTTCCAAGGAATTCGCACGCGAAAGAACGACGACGTTTGCGAAAGGGAACGACGCTGCAGCTTCTTTTATTAGATAAGTCAACGGAAGGAGAGTAATAGCATCAATGGATATACATGAATGTTTATTAAATGAAAACATCAAATATTGTTTGCGTCAAATCTCAGAGGCTAAATATATTATTATTATTATTATACAAGAAATGAAAACATGAATATTCTAATGCCTATTACAGGGCACCACATATGATAGATATAATACACACAATATACATATTTCAGTTGCAAAACATTCATATACGATGTTACAATAAAATGCAAGTACAAATAAAGATGAGCCAAAAATTCATGGCCGACTGAGATGTCAGCCCACCTCTAGCAGGAAACGCTCATTCCAGCACCTCAAGCAGCCACCGTTCCTTCAGCTGCCTCGATTTCCAATCTAGATGAAGCTAACTACACCACCTCCAGGAGCCTCCAGCCACATCCTGACCTCAAGAAACCTCTGAATCTCCATCATCCACTTCAAGTCCGAGTGTCCGACCTTAAGAAGCCTGACCTAGCTCCAGTCTGACCTACAGCCACAATCCACCTCAAGTAACCTTTGCCCCTCCAGCCGCTTCCATCTCTCAGGATGTTCGAATCGTGCCTTGTTCCTGTCTTTTTCCTCTCTCGTCTCCACCCGAGCTCGCAGCACTGTACCACCATTTTGAGGTCCGTCTAGACCTCATCGCCACTCCCGAGGACTGACCACTCTTGTTGTATCTTGGCCAGTCTTTGGCGTTTTGCCAAATCAAATATAATTTATCAACTTAAAAAATATATAAAATAATCTCGTTACTGAATACAAGACTTTGAAAATCAAAACTTTTAAAAAGATTATACATCGGTCATAAATGTGAGGCGTAAATGTGACTACGCCTCAAATTTATACATACTATGATGCCCATTGTCATAGTTAAGGCAAAAGCCAAAAACTTCGAACTACAATCTCCTGTTCACAATTAGGTACGCAGTAAGAAACCTAATTTACACGGAGTTTGGACTTGGATAAAATTTGGAACAAATCTTCACGTTGAACCAAATTACAAATCTTTCATATTAAAAAATTTGCAAATCTTATCTTAGCATCGGATAATCTTCATGATGTGCGTTATTTCAATCCCGAACATAACATCATTCACCGCAAACAAGAAAATTCCACCTCGAACTATAATTTTTCAAAACAAAAATCGTCTAAAAGTATGGTGTGCAATACACCCGACGCTTCTCCCAAGTATGGTGTATTCATTGGTAACTATCAAACCATATAACCTGCTTAATTGCGGGAAGACAAAGTAGATGCCCAAATATCATGTTAAAATTTTAATATCAAAAGGCCACTTAAACATAAAATCCATGAATTTACCGCCGACACCATTATCAGCAAGTTCGAACGGTGGAAGGGTTCTTCACTTTCCATGGCTGGTCGAGCTTCGCTTGTACAGTCGGTCATCCTCAGCTCATTGACGCACTCCATGATGATCTATCAGTGGCCTGTCTCGCTCATGGATCAGGTAGACTCATGCATGAGGAACTTCATATGGACTGGAGACATCCACGGTCGAGCTTCCTGCCCGGTGTCCTGGGATAGGGTATGCACCCCAAAGGCGGAGGGCGGTCTTGGCCTCCGTTCGATCAGACAGGTGAACCTGGCATTCCTGAGCTGCCTCACCTGGACTATCCTCCACGGGTCATCCCGGTATCTGGACTGCATCCGAGATCGCACTATTGACATGACAAGCATGACCACCCGGAGGTACGTCCGTTCTTTTATTATGCGTGGGGTGAGGAACTGTCTTCCGGATATTAGGCAGTCTTCGCGTGTGCTTGTGGGAGAGGACTCTACAGCCAATTTCTGGTTGGACAATTGGCTGGGTTATATTATTGCTGAGCGGGTGGGTTTCCCTGAGCACTTGTATTACTTATGTACTGCCACGGTGGCGGACTACTGGCAGGATGGTCGTTGGGTTTTCTATAGACGATTTTGCCAGGCCTTCCCCGACATCATCCAGGACATCAGACATTACCAGCTGGGCCCTCCTGGTAGTGACAGGATTGTCTGGGCCCACGCTCATGATGGCATTTTGACCTCTAGAGCTACCTACGACCACCTTCGTCCCAGCCACCTTCAGGTACGCTGGGGTTCTTGGATCTGGGATGCTGCCATTCCCCCGAGGCGATCTGTTTTTATCTGATGTGCTATTATAGGAGCTCTTCCCACTACCGAGGCCATGCTCCATAAGAGATTTACCGGTCCGAGCATGTGCTGCATGTATCTGGCTGACTCTGAGTCCCTCGATCATTTGCTGGTTAGTTGCCCGATTGCTGCTGCCCTCTGGCGGTACATCTTTGGTATTTTTGGAATTGCGTGGAGGCCTTTCTTGAGCCTCAACGAGCTGATCTCTGAGGGGATACAACAGAGATTTAGCCCACAGGTGGATCGGCTATGGAGGGTGGCTATAGTTTCTATCGGTTGACTTTTATGGATGGAGCGCAATGCGCACATTTTCAGTGACCAGAGGCGGAGCTTAGATACCCTGATTGTTCTACTTCGCAGGTTGGTTAGCGAGACGGTCATCTTTGACACAGGGAGGTGCTTCTCTTTGGAGCATGAGCAATCACTACTACGAGATCTCCGTATTACACCGAGGCCTGGTCGGGCTCCGCGTATCATCGAGGTCACTTGGCGTTGCCCCCTTCTAGACTGGCTCAAGTGCAATACGGATGGTAGCTCATTGGAGGCCCCGGGACTGGGCCGATCTGCTGGAATATTTCGCACTAGCAGAGGATTCGTTAGGGGTTGTTTCAGCCAGAGCATATTTAGCTGTTTCGCTTTCGAGGCTGAACTCTTTGCGGCTATCCTTGCGGTGGAGGCAGCTCATGAGCGTGGATGGCAACGACTGTAGATCGAGACTGACTCCATGTATGTCCTCACTAGATTTCAGACAGCATAGGCGACAGTCCCTTGGAGATGGCACTCCCGCTGGCTCCATATGACACAGATCCGAGCACAGATGCTAATTAGCATCACGCATATCTTCCGGGAGGGGAATTCTGTCGCGGATGCTTTGACTCACCTCACAGAGGATAGTTGGTGACTGAACCTTCCTTCATCGCTCATTGGGTTGGTAGGCCGCGATATGTCAGGACAGCCCTACCACAGGTTTGTCCCTTGAGGACCTTATATTTTTCATCTGAGACCTGCTGTGGATGATATGCCGGGCACTGAGCCTGGGCTTTCAGGGACTCCGAGCGAATGGGTCATGCCGATTTTTCTGCATGATTTGTCTTTATTAGTCCTTTTTCTCTTACCTCATCTGACTACCAGACTTGTTGGCTAGCTGGGGAGGCACTCTTTTGTACTCCTTTCCCATGACTACCAGGCATGTTGGTTAGCTGGTGAGAGGTTTCTGCCCCACCTGACTACCAGCATTGTTGGTCAGCAGGTGTTTTGTGGGCTTTCTGTGTTTGTTAGTATAACTTTTTTTATTTTATTTGAGGGCAGTTCTTGAAAAAAAAAATTAAATTCATATTCCAATGAAGAAAAGGACATTGTTAAAATTGTATGCTGTGGCAATTATGACAATAATGGAAGTAATAATCAAAATAACTAATTAAAACCGGTATAAATTAACTTAGGACATGATCAATCATCACCAACCCTGAATTAGCTAGGTACCACTAGGAGATTCTAATTGGCTGAAACCTAAATAATTGGGTATATCCAAAAAATACCTGATTCTTATGACTACAAAATTATCACCAAAGTAACCCTCTTTAACAATTGACAACCAATGGTGATAAGAAAAATACTTTATTTAGTTCTATACGTTCTATAAAAGTTAGGAGTATCTTCTTGGGCTTCTATATTAGTACTCTCAGGTGGATTTAGCTTTCTATATATTTTTTTGGGGATGCAATTTATTTGCGAAGCCAAAACAATTGATCACCATTGGCTTATATATCACACATACCCTCTCGACCTCTCTTCTCCCTCCATCAATTGGTATAGCTCCGGAGCTCCTTAATTCTGGAAATTAAGGATGTTCTCCAAGTTGGCTTTGATGCCGTTTCTCTTGGTTTTAGCACTAGCAATTTTTGTTAATGGACAAAATACAACTAGAAAAGTTCCACCAAGAACATCATCATCCGAAAATGTTTCCCGACATCCTCACCATCCTCACCATCCTCAAGGACCTCAACATCCCCACCATCCTCGCCACGGCCACGAACCCACTCCACCTCCCTCATTCTCTCCCCCTACACCTCCCTCTTCTCCGGCTGCGGAGGCCCCTCCTTTAGAGAGCAACGACATGAGCGTAGGAGTCAATGGTAACGTTTCTGTTGGTGCACAGGATCCAGAAATACAGGATTTACTTGATGCCCACAA
The DNA here is from genome assembly GCA_012979155.1 of Hypericum perforatum. Lineage (NCBI taxonomy): Eukaryota > Viridiplantae > Streptophyta > Magnoliopsida > Malpighiales > Hypericaceae > Hypericum > Hypericum perforatum. Next base: position 5,341 of record SOPF01015248.1, read on the forward strand.
TGCAGCTCGTAGGCCGCTGGGTTTAGGGATTATGGAATGGAACGAGAAGCTCGCAACCTACGCGCAACAATACGGGCAAAGGCGCTCAGCGGACTGCAGCATCATCCACTCGGGGGGCCCTTACGGCGAGAACATCGCGTGGAGCAGCGGCGACGACTTGTCTGCCATTTCTGCGGTGCAGATGTGGGTCGACGAGGCTGTCTTCTACGACTACGCTACGAACACGTGCCAGGCCGGCGAAGAATGTGGTCATTACACGCAGGTGGTCTGGCGGGACACGGCCCGCCTAGGGTGCGGCAAGGTTGCTTGTAGCAACGGAGGTGGGACTTTTCTTTGTTGCAGCTACGATCCTCCTGGAAACTACGTCGGTGAACGTCCTTATTAAATCATCCTGAAATATATACTTGATGATTTAACAGCCAATTGATGAAGCTAGATGTTTTTGCAATATTTAATTTTAACTCGTGCAGTTTTATTTTTGTAAGAACACTTAATTCGTATGTCACGATAGTAGTCAAAGATCCAATTCTGGTAGAATTTTGAGGAGTTAATTAGTGACACTTTAGGTTGTTTCTTTTGATCTTCCCTACATCGACGTTTCCTGTCGTTTCATTCTTTCAGATCGACTATTTGTACGTTTATAACGCCACTATATGGAAAGATAAAGTTTATTCCGGGCCCCGGTTCCGATTCCTGTAAAGGAATCCTGACTTATATTACAAAACAAATATACGGAATTTCCAAGATAAATGGTTCAAGAAAGTTGCTCCAATGCCCTAGCTCTTATAAGTGACATATCTTTGTTTTTGCCCTAATTTGACCGCATATTGTCTAGATATTTATATTAAAAAAGGATAAGGAAAATATATTGGTTCGTGGGACCTAACTATATTAAAAACAATCTATGCCTAACTATTTAATTTTATAAAAAATACCACAATCTAAAAAATAAATATAGCTTGATTCACTACAAGAATAATAGAATATAGAGAGAAAAATATTGCCGCTAAAAACTTAAAATCCCCTCAAATGTGATTTTGAGGGGAAAAAGTTTGTCGCAGAAATTCCTCGCTATATCTCCGCCGTCCAAACTCTATTGCAGCACAGGGGTTGCTGCTATAGGTATTTGTGGTGATAAAAGTCACCGCAATAGGGTAGCATATTAGTGACGACAGTAGTGTAGCATAGAGTCTGTCATTACTCCCTCGCTAAAACCAATTGAGGTAAAATTAATGGCGCCGCTAAAACATTTTTGCGATAACTAAGGAAGGCATGAAGAATCATCGCTAAAAACCAATTGAGACAAAATTAATGGCACTGCTAAAATATTTTTGCAATAACTAATGAATCCCCGCAAAATTATTTTTGAGGCTATATACAATGGCCACTAATTCTCATTTTACGGAACCATTCTAATCATTTTTTTAAATTAAATATTTAATTTGATTTAATTTAATTTAATTTATTTCTAGCTCTATTTATTTATCTTCTGAATCATTTCTTTATTTGAAATATTAAATACCAACAATTCATATATAATATTACAAATATTATAAAACACATTAAGAGGGAATCATCATGCATTATATATATTAATATCCAGCTAATGCCAAAAATACAAAATGTCATCATGGAGTACGTCCTCCTCTAAGTCCAGAAGTACATCCTTTAAGTCCATCATTATGCCCTCCTCTAATTCCTCTAGTATGTCCTCTCCGGCTACGTGCACTAGGACCATCTCGCTCCATTCTATATACAATAAGAACATGTTAATAAATAATGCCTCTATAAATAAAGTGAAAGTTCTCTTAGAATAAGCAAGTTTACCGGCAACCAAAAACTTCAATAACAATAGTGGAAGCAAAAGTTATCTTTGGGCAGGAGGCAAATGCAGAGGGAGCAAACTGTTTTTGGAATTGTAAAGAAATTAAAGACACAATGTATTCTGCAATCGAATATGCAGTCCAAATCCTAATGCATAATGCACAGAATTCACAAACATATCATTGCATCAAATGTTCGAAAAATAATAAAGAAAGCAACCATATGAGAAGCATGATAGCCGCGTTTCAGTTTAAGCCAGTCTCTCAAATTTGCATATGAAATCAGGACAAACCTTCAACGAATATTGACCAGCTGGTGCAACGTAGGTGATTTTCCCCATGGCATTCGGAGGAAGACCAACATGGTGTTGCATAAGACTGTTCTCAAAAACTGTCTGTATGATAGTCAAACAAAATTGAAACGAAATGAGAAAACTTATGCATCTTGCAAAGTTGACTATTTTCAGTTCTTTTCATAATTCAATGGTATGTTTTAAGCAACCTAAATCGAGAAAAGAATTTAAGATAGCAAGACTTACCGCATACAAATTCCACCAGTAAGAAGGTCGCCTTCACCTGCACCAGGGATAAATATGCCATTGAATCTCATGACAATTGAAAAATTCTCTCATTATCCTACAAGTTCAGAATATTGTACCTATTTTCTTTGGCTGAAATTCCCAAAGGTTATCTTTGTCAAGGGCGGGAACAGAGACACCACAAGGGATGTATACATCACCAAATAATCTGGCAATGGTTTTCAGGGGCCTCTGTTTTTGCATAGATGAAGTCAGCAATGAAACGAAACTTAAATTATTACAAACAACACAATGGGTAACCCAGGAGCACAATAGAGAAGTGAAAAATATTTCAAGCAAGGAGAAGCCCCAAACCCAAGTCAAACTACTTCCAGACCTGAATTCCATCAAAAATGTTTCCAAGAATTTTTGGTCCTAACTCCATGGAGAGAGACTGAAACCATGATGACAGAAATGGTGTTAGATAGCAGTACCTTGTTTCTTGAAACGAAGAAAAGGGAATCAAAATAGACACCTTATGAGTACGAAGAACAGGATCGTTCACCATCAAACCAGCTGTTTCCTCATAAACTGCCATCAAAGAACAAAGATTGGAGCATGAAAAATTTAAGTTTCACAAAACCCCTCCTCATTAAGTCAACAAGAAATGAGAAACCACATTAAGATCCAGCAGCACAGGAATAACAATCAAAAGAATATAAACATGTATATGACTCTCATTATATTTTTCGCTATTATACACATATATACACACACATACACGTATATATATAATCTACATTGCTAAATTTACAATATATATATATATATATATATAAATATGTCATGTTGATTTAATTGAAACTACTACATAAAAATTACAATAAAAGAGAAGTTTGGCCTTGTGGCAATTTGATCTCCACTAAATATGTATAGCGGCGAAAAATTGAAAGTCCAACTACATAGTTCTAGCAACGACGTTGTCACCTCTAGAAACCTTTAGCCGCGATATCAATTTTTTCCATGCAATTCATTATTAGCCGAGAAAAAATATGTCGCCTCTAAAAACCTATAGCGACGATGAAATTTATATCGCCGCAATAGAGTTTTTGAGGAGAAATGGTCTTCTCCGCAACATATTTTTATACGCCATATCATAATTTTTGCCGCAATAGATCTCTGCGGCCATTAATCCGCCGCTAAGGTTTTCCCACTACACCTTAAAATTCTAGAAGTGATTATGTACGAAGTTAGTTTTGTTAAATTACTTTGTATTTTGCAAATACTTATTGATCCGGAGCATGGAAAGAAAACTTAAATTTGAAAAAACCAAATTTGGCATTCTAAGAACCTTATTGATTTCTGAAAATCGAAGAACAAGGCAGGAATGCAAAATGAAGTTGGATGAGTACGAGACAACAAATCTTGAAAAGTTTAAATCCCATATTTGTTTTAAAAAGTAAATTTATCCGTCTTGAACAGACACAAACTTTATCCCAACAACGCGAAGAACTTGATTTAGGGATAGATAAAATAACTCAATAAATTGTAATTATGAATACCGAAATTTAATACCGTAACTCCACCGCGAATCCATAACACATGATATTCTCCAATGATGCAGGGAATTTAATAAAGTGTATGACAAATCTCTGATATAATCAGTGCTTAAATAATTGAGAGAGTTTTATATCGGTGTATTACTTGTCTTGTCCAATCAATATACATGCTAATCTGTATGAATTTTTCACACTTTACAGTTCCAAAAACAAATATCTAATTCACAAAACTCGAGCTATGAATTTTTTCGCAAATTTTATTTACAAATACCAATACCGAATGACAAATCGAAACCCTAATCACTGATATAGACACCTAAAAGATATTCAAGGGAACGTCGAAAAAGTTCACCAAGTATATAATTGTTCACATCCCTATCACTGATGTCTGTGGAGGGGCAGAGGATCCGGCCGATGTCCGGGTACACACTACAACACTGGATCCACCACAACAGGACATGGTTGACTCTGTTAGATTGGGAGCGCCAGAGGGGAGCACGCACAGAAATGAGAGGTACATTACAATGTCCGACAGACAGTCCTCACGGCCTTGAGCAGAGAGGGTTGACAGACAGAGATCAGATTCAGGTGGAGGTTCAGGTTTCGGGTCAGACAGTTCACTGTACAGAGCAGACTGGAGCAGAGCGGGTTGAGCGCAGAGAGGACCCCACACCTATTCTTGGAACGTTTAACGCTCAGGTTATTGAGATTGATGATCTGACTGAGCCTCGGCATCAGATGGGCCGGACGATTGGTGAGCAGTCTTGGGTAGATTTGGTTGAGGAGAACCCGAAGGAAAAGCACCTACTGCTACTCATGAGAGCCCGTTCCTTGCGCCTCAGGGGCGCCCCTCAGTCCTCCCAGCCCCCGCGAGGCCCATGAATATTCTATACTAGAATATTCGGGGTTTCAGGTCTGCGCAAGCTCGTATCCAGTTTCGAGAGTACTGTTTGCGCCACAGACCATCTTGGGTGGCTATTGCAAAGCCCATGGTGTCTTATGATCCCATCTATGATCGGTTTTGGTCTTCTCTTGGATACAGACTAGTTGGAGTTACGGATAGAGGGGCAAGGACCCCTAATCTTTGAGTCTTCACGAGTCAGCCGGAGGTTATTCAGCTTGAGATTGTTCTCTGCACTTCTCAGGTGGTAGTATGTTGAACTTCTTGGTTACAGCATTCTGTGATGCTAGGTTTCGTTTATGCACATGTCCAGTATTACAGACGTAGAGCTCTATGGGATGATCTGATGACGCTGCCGTCAGGATTGTTGATATTGATTGGGGACTTCAACGCTGTCCTTGGAGCACATGAGAGGATGAGCCATTCCTTGCCTGTTGCACAGTCCTGCATTGACTTCCAGGCCTACATCAGCTATGTAGGACTGATGGATATTCTATTAATTGGGGCACAGTACACGTTCTCCAATAGGAGGACGGTAAGTTATATGGAGTCTAGGTTAGATCGTGCCTTGGTTTCTCCAGAGTTCATGGATTTATGGTATTCAGTACAGTGTCGGGCCCTGCTCTGTAATGCCTCAGATCACAGACCCATTGTCTTGGAGTGCAGAGAGTGTAGAGCCCCCAAAGGTCCTCGACCTTTCCGTTTTCAAGCAATGTGGACATCTCATTCAGACTTTTTGGTGCTGGTGTGGCGGACTTGGCCAGCGCAGGTAGTAGCTGTCTCTGTGATTCTCTCCTTGTCAGGTAAACTACATCGACTTAAATGGGCATTGGTTTCCTGGAACAAGGAGGTGTTTGGTGATGTCAGGCAGAACCTGATAGCTGCAGAGACTAGGATTGAGGAGATGCAGTGACGGATTGAGATTGAGGGGCCTCAGAAGGAGCTGGTCATGGAGGAAATGGACGCCCTCAGGGAGTACAATGTCGCACTAGAGAGACATAGTGCCTTTTTGAGATTGTAGGCACGGATTTCCTAGCTCCGAGATGGGGATCGGAATTTCACTTTCTTTTACCGCAGTGTGTAGATCCACAGGAGCTGTCTAGGTATATCATCAATGATGATAGACAATCAGCTATCAGAGACCCCTACCCAGATACGAGAACATATCATTTTGTACTACAGCCAGATGTTCGAGGATTTGGGCTTACCACTGGACCTGACGGAGATAGGAGTGCTTGAGTCCTTGCTGTAGAGCCATGTTCGAGAGGATCAAAATATGGAGCTCATACGAGTCCCATCGTCTGAGGAGGTACGTCACACTATTTTTGGTATGAGCCCTTCTAGTGCCCCCGGCTCGGATGGTTTTGGTGGACAGTTTTTTTAGGTAGCGTGGGAGATTGTTGACGCGGATGTAGTCCGTGCAGTGCAGGAGTTCTTCACCTCCAGATGTCTTCCGATAGGGCTCAATGCCAACTTTGCAATGTTGATCGCAAAAATCCTGGGGGCCCAGCGGATAGAGGACTATAGGCCCATCGTCCTAGGCAACTTCGTCTATAAGCTCGTGACAAAGATTTTAGCTTCCCGCCTTAGTACAATTCTTGATTCTTTGCTCTCTTATCATCAGTTCGGGTTTGTAGCGGGTCGTAAGATCCACGACTGTATGGCGCTGGCCTCGGAAGGTATTAATTGCTTGAGCAGACAATGGAGTATTGGCAACATGGCCATCAAGGTGCACATACGAAAGGCTTTTGATACCCTTCGTTGGGACTTTTTGATTGCGGTCCTCCGGGCTTGGGGTTTTGCTGAGGAGTTTAGAGAGATGATCGTTAGCATACTGTATTCCACCAGGTTGTCCATTTTGGTGGACGGGGTCCCGACAGGGTACTTTGGCTGCTCGCAGGGGGTGCATTAAGGTGACCCTTTATCTCCGTTACTGTTTTTTGTTGCTGAGGAGATCTTCAGTTGTATGATTCAGCGGGTAGTAGCTCAGGGGAGCTTTACATGTTTTTGAGCAGGTCGCAGTTGTGTCTTTCCATCCCACTTACTGTACACAGATGATGTCATTGTCTTTGGGCTGGCCTCTAACACCAATTGTCATACGCTGCTACGGACTCTGTAGGAGTATGCAGCTTTGTCGGGTCAGCACTATAACCCGACTAAGTCCCTGGTCTATTTCAGTGAGAGATTGAAGACTCGGCAGCGTGGCATGTTGTTGGACATTTTGGGTATCACAACAGGTCAGCTCCTTTTTACCTATCTTGGTGTACCTTTGTTTTGTGGGCTCCCTCTCCGTAGCCACTTGCAGGGCATTGCTGATTCTATCATTGGCAAGTTTGCTCGATGGAAAGGGTCCTCCTTATCTATGGCTGGACCAGCTTGCCTGCTACAGACAGTCATTTTGAGTTCGTTGACGCACTCGATGATGATATACCAGTGGCCGATCTCACTATTGGAGTAGGTCGACATAAGCATGAGGAACTTCGTATGGACCAGGGATATCCACAGTCGGGCCTCATACACTGTGTCCTGGGACAGAGTTTGTGCCCTGAGAGAGGAGGGCGGGCTGGGTCTCCACTCTATTAAGCAAGTAAACCAAGTCTTTCTGAGCTGGCTCACCTAGTCTATTCTACACGGTTCTGCCAGGTACTAGGACTGCATCCAAGATAGGTTGATTGATATGATAGACACAACTCTGCGGCGATATGTTCAATCATCTCTTCTACGCGGAGTATGAAGTTGCCTCCCAGACGTTGTCTGGTCATCTTGGATATTGGTTGGGTAGGATTCCTCGGCCAACTTCTCGTTGGACAACTAGCTGGGATACATGATTGCTGAGAGAGTTGGGCTTTCGGAGCACTTCTATGTACGTTGCACATTTACGGTTGCTGATTATTGGCAGGATGGATGTTGGCACTTACACAGGAGCTTTTGCAGGGCTTTTCCTATGATTATTCAGGATATCCGTCGGTACAGGCTTGGACCTCTGGGCAATGATAGGACAGTCTGGGTTCATACTCGCGATGGCATTCTCACTTCCAAGGTAGCATATGATCATCTACACCCATCACACCTACTAGTACGCTGAGACTCCTGGATCTGGGGTACAGCGATCCCGCCACGGAGGTCAGTATTTCTATGGCGAGCCATCCTTGGGGCTCTACCCACTACAGATGTTATGACTCATCGGGGGTTTGTCGGCCCGAGTGTGTGTTGTTTATGCATGGTAAAGGCATAGTCACTGGATCACATATTAACTTGCTGCCCGATCGCAGCGGTATTTTGGAGGTTTGTTTTCAGCTTATTTAGGGTCCAGTGGCGACCTTTCTGGAATCTTGCTGAGCTTATCGCCGAGGTGACGCAGCAGTGATTTAGCCCTCAGTTTGACATTTTATGGCGTGTGGCAGTGGTCACTGCGGGCTGGTTATTATGGCAAGAGTGCAATGCGCGCATTTTCAGAGAGCAGTGCTAGAGCCTGGATACGCTGCTTCTACTTTTCCGATGCCTAGTGAGTGAGACTGTCATTTTTGACTCCGGGCAGTGCTTTTCCTCACTGTGAGAGCAGGTTTTACTCCGCGACCTCTGCATTGCACCGAGGTTGGGCTGGGCACTGTGCACCATCGAGGTCACTTGGCGGTGCCCCCCTCCGGGCTGGCTCAAGTGTAATACGGATGGTAGCTCGATGGGAGCCCTAGGACTGGGTCATTTTGCAGGGTCTACCGTACTTCCCGAGGCTTTGTGCATGGTTGTTTCAGTTACCCCATTCTGAGCTATTTTGCCTTTGAGGCTGAGCTATTGGCGGCGATTCGGTGGTCCCCTAGCGCTGGCGAGCTCGTTGGCTACGCATGCTACAGCTCCGAGATCACATGCAGATTCATATCACGCATATTTTCTGCGAGGAAAATACGCCGACGCTCTAACGTACCTTATAGAGACTGGCTGGTGGCACTCTTACCCGGCTTCGCTCATCAATCATATCGGCCATGATATGTCTGGGCATCCCTATTACAGGTTTGTCCCTTGACGAAATTACTTTGGCTGACTCTTGATGTTTTGCCTGCCCTGACTACCAGGTTTGTTGGCTAGCATGGGTTCAGGCTTGCCTTGCTTTGTCCTCCCACCTGACTTCTAGGCTTGTTGAATAGCTGGTGCGGAGTAGTTATGCCCCACCTGACGACCAGGATTGTTGGTTTTGCAGGTTTGTTGTGGGCTTCAGGCATTTTTTGTATCCAATTTTTATTTTATTTGATGAGAGTTCTTTAAAAAAAATCAGGAACAGGTCCCCGAATCACCGTATCCGAAATCGGAATCGATAAGTCATCGTCAACTTTGACCACGGAAATATATAATGTTTCAAAATTTTCCATTTTTCTTTTTCTTGGTGATTTTTTTTCCCATTATTCCCTCGTCTCCATCCCCACGCACGCCTCTCCATCTTCGGAGATCGCTCTGGTGATACGACTTTAGAACGGCCCTTGGTTGTTTGGGATACCGGTGATGGGGTCTGTTTGAGAGATTTTGCTTTGGGGGCCATTGAAGGAAATTGTCGGTAGTCTGAATTGTTATGTTTGATGAGCGTAGGATAAACCCTAATAGGTATTATATAGGAAAGGGATTTTGGCAAGTGATCATATGGTAACCGAACTCTGAGCTTGTTGGGAAAGTGTGGTTTTTAAAATTAGAGAAACTATTTATTTTATAACTTACAGATCTTGTGATTATTTAACTTTCGAAATTAATATTTTCGTGACTTATTAGAAATTTAACTTATAACAAGAGTCTACTAATTAATTTAAATATTAAAAGTATAAAATTATATCTAGTTGTCATGTTATCTATACTCTTCCAATAGGAAAATCATCTTGGTTGCATACATAATTTTAGGAAAAAGGAAGTTTTTTTTTCCTAATCTACCTGTCATACATTCATCTTCCGAGTCCAATTATTGTGGCAGAAAGACAGCGCAGGTTATATCCTCCAAATAGGAAGTCAAAACAGCAACTTCCTTACAATCCGAGAGCTCCCGTGCAACTAATAATGCTAAACCTAAACCCTATCCACAATGACTTTGCTTTATATGGAGTAGAAGTTTTTAGAAAAAAACTAAAAATATGTTATACCCCGAGTATGACTTGGTATACCTATAATTTTGTTTACCACTTGTGTAACAAAAAACAAAAATATCAGTTTAACAAGCAACCCAAACCCCACCACAAGCCTACCCCGTCAAAGCCTCTACACTACCTAATTCTAACAACTAGCTCCTAATAATATCAAATTTCTCTCCTACTTTAAAACGTGTACAACTCTACATAATTTTACCAAGATAATATGTAATGCTCCATGATTTGACGGACTACTTCCACTGTATCAACATGGGTCTTTTTAGCGTGTTTTGTCTTCACGTGCACGCACCTAGAAAACTTCCTTGAAGGTCACCCATTTTGATCATACCTTCGGCCAAACACGTTTAACCTTGACGTTCATTCATAATGTGTGCTAGAAAAGAAGGTGCATCTTGTTCTTGTATGGATAGTAACAATCAAATCACTTAAACTTTTCACATAGTAAACATATATAGGGTATTGCATTCATACCTCCTTAAATACGCGACGTTTTTGTTGCGCTAGATACACACAATTACAAAATCTCTCGCTTGTAGGTGAATTCAATTTCCGAATCACACCACACAAGTTGAGGTCATTCTGATTCCAAATATAACACCATGTAATTTGACAGACTACCTCTATTGTATGAACACGGATCTCTTCAGCATACTTTGTCCTCACTCATACGCACCAGGAAAACTTCCCAGGATGTTGCCCATCCTGATTCTACTTTCGGCCAAACGTGTTTAACCTTGAAGTTCTTTCAGGATGAGTGCCTAAAAAGAAGGTGCACCTTGTTTTTGTATGGATAGTAACAATCAAATCAATTAAGTCTTTCACACAGTACACATATATGGGGTATCACATAATATCTCACATCTTAATTTAAATATCACATATTTTAGTGATCTTACAAAATAAACTATCATCCATAATCATCATATCTGAATCAATAAATTTGTAGATATCAAACTACTATCTCTTGAGCATCATATGAAAAGAACAAGCATTATCCAAAATCTAGGAATTTGAATGTTTTGCATTTGACAAGATTGAAAGATAGTCCTTATCCGACCATTCTAAATAGAAGGTCATATTTATGGATGTCGATCTTCCCTTGCGGTCCTTAGATCTTTTTAGACAATTCTTTTTCATGTGCCTATTTTTGATAATCAAAGCAATTTTCCTTGAATCTTCTTGACCCCGACTGAATCCTCTTCCATCTTTTACTCCTCGATTATCATGGCTACCCCTCACAATTAGCACTGTATTTGTTTATCTCTGATTTTTCTCCTTTGACGAAATCTTAGGAGACCACTTGTGATATCCTCCAATACCAAGACTCTTTCTCCTAAGTTAGGATTGCAATCAAATTCTCGTAGGAAGTCGATAAAAAAATGAGGAGTAATAATATCTTGTCTTCTTCCTCAAAATTCATAACAACCTTTCTCAAATCGCTCAAAAGTTGACTGGAACTATTAATGTGTTGGCTCAAATTTAAGCCTTCCTTCATCTTGAATCCATATAATAGTTGCTTAAGATAAAAACTTATTTGACAAGGATTTAGACATATACCTTTCCTCCTATTTCTTCCATACCTTAGCTGGTGACTCCTCATCCACAAACACAAGCAAATTGTCGGCTCCGCTTTGGTCTCTATCAACTATCACTCTTGCTCCTCCTTCTTCTTGAGTTATTTTCAAGAGCACGATGACCATCTCTTGTTACACGAGGAGATCTTTGACACGCTCTTACCATAATTCAAAATTTTACAAATCATCAAATTTTATTAAAATTCGAGTCGTCTAACATTCTCTACCAAAAATTTTGATAGCAGTTGATAAGAAATTCTTTAATTCTAAATAATATGCACAAAGAAAAGGGACATAAAATATAACATGGTTTGATCTAATTTCTATATCCACAATTAGAAAAAAAATTGTTTATTGATGTATACGAGTCACAAAGCTATGTATAACCGTAATTAACATATTTTTATATAATAGATAACACTTAGAGTTCAAAAACATCTATCTAAATTAAATTAGGAGTAAAAAACAATAGCCAAAATTAAACATAAAAAATTGTCTACGAAAGACTTGGTAGTCGCCAACAGACTGACGCTCGCCAGCTCTCGTTTCTGTACCCTTTGCATGTGCAAAGTTGTTGGCATCTGCTAGCCTATCAATTTTCACGCCGCACTTAACATGTATCCCCTTGAAAATCTCGGTGCCACGAATCCACACATCTGGAGCGTTTCCTGCACAGGTGGCCAAGTATCCTACAACTGGCAATTTGAATAAGACTCCACGTCCTTTGGGAGGAAAGCACCACAGCTCCTCAAGATATACCACGTGCTGATGGAGTCCCCTTCGAAGACAAATATCAGAGAAGCGGATGACATAGAAGAAGAAGAGAATCAATCAGAAATGGCGAAAAATATGATCCAGGTACCCGATAAGGGAACAAGTCGGGGAGCTAGTATAAATTTATTGGTATAGTTTCTACAGTTATTAAATCAGTATATACGAAGTCATACACTTACTAAAAAATAATCAAGTCCTTTGATAGATCTGGCTTCACAAGTCAACAAGAGGGCAACTGCAATTATGATTTGGAGTTATGATGTAACCAAGTTATTAGAATATTTCGAGTTA
>SOPF01015250.1:0-15527 GCA_012979155.1 Hypericum perforatum
TGACAGTTCTCTATATGCAAGAAGAGTTTCTCTATCAAGTATTCTAATTTCTAATTTTTTTAATAATGTAATCTGTGATATTACAAGTTTCAGTGTGCCCAACCTATTCTCCTTGTTCCAATGGTGTTACCCAATACAAGCCCCATCCAAAGATACTCGGTTGGACCTATATAATTGGTATATCCAAGCATTAGATTGTTTTGACTAAATAAATTATCACCCAACTACCACTCCTTATCAATTCACAACCAATGGTTGTAAAGAACATACTTTTTTTATGCCTCTTAGTTCTATAAAAGTTATTAGTATCTTCTACAGCATGTGTATTAGTACTCTCATATGCATTTAGCTCATTACATTGCAAAACCTTTATAGGATGCTCTTTATTTGCGAAGCCAAAAAGAAGACCATCATCGCCTTCTGTATGTCTACTCTCTTGACCTCTTCTATTGGCTTCAGCCCTAGCAATTTGTCTTATTGCACGAAACACAAATTAAAGTTGCTGAACCTATCACATCTTTCCCACACACAAAAAAGATGAGAAAAGAGAACAATGCCCTTAAGTCAAAGTCAATAATTCTAGCAAAGTTCTCACATTTATTGTCTTGTGTTTTTTTGGGGTAAGATTTGAACAGAAAAGGTTTTATAATTGGAGGGCGCAGCCAGGTTCCAACCGGTAGCCTCTTGATTGCACCCAAATGCTCTACCGCTGATCTACGAGCCCTTGATTATTTTTTATACTAATTTATATGTTTTAATTTAGAAAGAAATTAAATCAACCATTTCATTACTCCAAATTATGGTTAGAATATATTTATTTAAACAATTAACTGTAACCAGATAAATATAATATGACAAACTGTAACCAGCACACAACCTGACTAGTTCAACTCACTATAGCACATGGGCTGCAGGACATCAATTCATCAACTTCCTTCAGTCATCGGTTAATGTCTGAAAGTCTTTGGAAATCATCTTACGGAACCTCCTATTGAAAGTTTCCAGCTCCTATTCAGCACTGATTTAGATGGGTGTACCACTATGGTTTCTACATGGGATCCTAAGAAATTTCAACATTTTTTTAATCTATGGTATTCAAGAATCGGATATTGTCGAGTTATATGTAGAGATTACTCCTCCAATTATATTATTTTAACAATAGTAAACTTTGAACCTAAATTCAAGTGCTATGCCACTTAAATAAACTCAACTGGTTAGTTTTCCACATCCTTAGGCCTATATATACGACCTACATTTTATTCTCAATTACATCCACCAACAAGAAGTAGATCAATTTAATTCTAAAACCATGTCGTCCAACTTAGCCGTAATCTTCGGATCTGTACTTGCCTTAGCCTTAATACTTTCTGTCCAAGCCCAAGACTCACCCCAAGACTATGTCAACGCCCACAACGCTGCTCGCAGCGCTGTTGGTGTTGGAAACCTGGCCTGGGATGACAACGTCGCAGCCTATGCTAGCAATTACGCAAACCAGCATGCAGGTGACTGCAAACTCGTCCACTCGGGCGGCCCCTACGGCGAGAACCTTGCATGGAGCAGCGGCGACATGTCTGGAACTGCAGCGGTGCAAATGTGGGTTAACGAGAAGGCCGACTACGACTACAACTCCAACTCTTGCGCCGAGGGCAAAGTGTGCGGACATTACACTCAGGTAGTTTGGCGGAACTCGGTCCGGCTAGGGTGCGCCAAGGTGAAATGTAGCACCGGAGGAACCTTCATTGGATGCAACTATGATCCTCCGGGCAACTATGTTGGGGTGAAACCTTATTAATTAAATAACGTCATGATGAAGCTAGCTATTATTAAATAAGAAGCGATGTGTTATGTAAAATGCATCGATTGAAGGGTTGAAGCTAGTTATTATTGATTATATAATAAGCCATGATGCAAATATATTGCATGAATCATGAGTATAAGTCCTCTGGCATGTGTATGTTTTATTGACAATTTAATATATACATTAATTCAGAAAATACCAGGCTTCCAAGGAATTCGCACGCGAAAGAACGACGACGTTTGCGAAAGGGAACGACGCTGTAGCTTCTTTAATTAGATAAGTCAACGGAAGGAGAGTAATAGCATCAATGGATATACATGAATGTTTATTAGATGAAAACATCAAATATTGTTTGCGTCAAATCTCAGAGGCTAAATATATTATTATTTTTATTATACTGGAAATGAAAACATGAATATTCTAATGCCTATTACAAATTGTGGCACCACATATGATAGATATAATACACACAATATACATATTTCAGTTGAAAAACATTCATCTACGATGTTACAATAAAATGCAAGTACAAATAAAGATGAGCCAAAAATTCATGGCCGACTGAGATGTCAGCCCACCTCTAGCAGGAAACGCTCATTCCAGCACCTCAAGCAGCCACCGTTCCTTCAGCTGCCTCGATTTCCGATCTAGATGAAGCTCACTACACTACCTCCAGCAGCCTCCAGCCACATCCTGACCTCAAGAAACCTCTGAATCTCCATCCTCCACTTCAAGTCCGAGTGTCCGACCTTAAGAATCCTGACCTAGCTCCAGTCTGACCTACAGCCACAGTCCACCTCAAGTAGCCTTTGCCCCTCCAGCCGCTTCCATCTCTCAGGATGTTCGAATCGTGCCTTGTTCCTGTCTTTTTCCTCTCTAGTCTCCACCCGAGCTCGCAGCACTGTGCCCACCACTTTGAGGTCCGTCTAGACCTCATCGCCACTCCCGCGGACTGACCACTCTTGTTGTATCTTGGCCAGTCTTTGGCGTTTTGCCAAATCAAATATAATTTATCAATTTAAAAAATATATAATATAATCTCGTTACTGAATACAAGACTTTGCAAATCAAAACTTTTAAAAAGATTATACATCGGTCATAAATGTGAGGCGTAAATGTGACTACGCCTCAAATTTGTACATACTATGATGCCCATTGTCATAGTTAAGGCAAAAGCCAAATAACTTCGAACTACAATCTCCTATTCACAATTAGGTACGCTAAGAAACCTAATTAACACGGGATTTGGATAAAATTTGGAACAATTCTTCACCTTGAACCAAATTACAAATCGTTCATATTAAAAAATTTGCAAATCTTATCTTAGCATCGGATAATCTTCATGATGTGCCTTATTTCAATTCCGAACATAACATCATTCACCGCAAACAAGAAAATTCCACCTCGAATTATAATTTTCCAAAACAAAAATCGTCTGAAAGTATGGTGTGCAATACAACCGACGCTTCTGCCAAGTATGGTATATTCATTGGTAACTATCAAACCATACAACCTGCTTAATTGCGGGAAGACAAAGTAGATGCCCAAATGTCATGTTAAAATTTTAATATCAGAAGGCCTTTTAAACATAAAATCCATGAATTTATTCATATTCCAATGAAGAAAAGGACATTGTTAAAATTGTATGGTGTGGCAATTATGACAATGATGGAAGTAATAATCAATACCTGATTATTATAACTACAAAATTATCACCAAAGTAACCCTCTTTAACAATTGACAACCAATGGTGATAAGGAAATTACTTTATTTAGTTCTATACGTTCTACAAAAGTTAGGAGTATCTTCTTGGGCTTCTATATTAGTACTCTCAGGTGGATATAGCTTTCTATTTATTTTTTTGGGGATGCAATTTATTTGCGAAGCCAAAACAATTGATTAACACTGGCTTATATATCCCACATACCCTCTCGACCTCTCTTCTCCCTCCATCAATTGGTATAGCTCCAGAGATCCTTAATTCTGGAAATTAAGGATGTTCAAGTTGGCTTTGATGCCGTTTCTCTTGGTTTTAGCACTAGCAATTTTTGTTAATGGACAAAATATAACTAGAAAAGTTCCACCAAGAACATCATCATCCGAAAATGTTTCCCGACATCCTCACCATCCTCACCATCATCAAGGACCTCAACATCCCCACCATCCTCACCACGGCCACAAACCCGCTCCACCTCCCTCATTCTCTCCCCCTACTCCTCCCCCTTCTACGGATTTGAAACTTCCTCTTTTTCCCTCTTCTCCGGCTGTGGAGGCCCCTCCTTTAGAGAGCAACGACATGAGCGTAGGAGTCAATGGTAACGTTTCTGTTGGTGCACAGGATCCAGAAATACAGGATTTACTTGATGCCCACAATGCAGCTCGTAGGCCGCTGGGTTTAGGGATTATGGAATGGGACGAGAGGCTCGCAACCTACGCGCAACAATACGCGCAAAGGCGCTCAGCGGACTGCAGCAGCATCCACTCGGGCGGCCCTTACGGCGAGAACATTGCATGGAGCAGCGGCGAAGACTTGTCTGCCATTTCGGCAGTGCAGATGTGGGTCGACGAGGCTGTCTTCTACGACTACGCTACGAACACGTGCCAGGCCGGCGAGGAATGTGGTCATTACACGCAGGTGGTGTGGCGGGACACGACCCGCCTAGGGTGCGGCAAGGTTGCTTGTAGCGATGGAGGTGGGATTTTTCTTTCTTGCAGCTACGACCCTCCTGGAAACTACGTCGGAGAACGTCCTTATTAAATCATCCTGAAATATATACTTGATGATTTAACACCCAATTGATGGAGCTAGATACTTTTGCAATATTTAATTTTAACTCGTGCAGTTTTACTTTTGTAAGAAGACTTAATTCGTATGTCACGATAGTGGTCAAAGATCTAATTCTTTTAGAATTTTGAGGAGTTAATTAGTAACACTTTAGATTGTTTCTTTTGATCTTCCCTACATCGACGTTTCCTGCCGTTTCAGTCTTTCAGATCGACTATTTGTCCGTTTATAATTCCACTATATGGAAAGATAAAATTTATTCCGGGCCCCGGTTCCGATTCCTGTAAAGGAATCCTGACTTATATTATAAAAATATATACGGAATTTCCAAGATAAATGGTTCAAGAAATTTGCTCCAATGCCTAGCTCTGATAAGTGACATCTCTTTGTTTTTGCCCTAATTTGACCGCACATTGTCTAGATATTTATTTTAAAAAACGGTAAGGAAAAGATCTTGTTTCGTGGGACCCAACCATATTAAAAACAATCTATCCCTAACTATTTAATTTTATAAAAAATACCACAATCTAAAAAATAAATATGGCTTGATTATGTACGAAGTTAGTTTTGTTAAATTACTATGTATTTTGCAAATACTTATTGATCCGGAACATGGAAAGAAAACTTAAATTTGAAAAAACCAAATTTGGCATTCTAAGAAACTTATTGATTTCTGAAAATCGAAGAACAAGGCAGGAATGCAAAATGAAATTGGATAAGTACGAGACAACAAATCTTGAAAAATTTAAATCCCATAGTTGTTTTAAAAAGTAAATTTATCCGTCTTGAACTTGACACAAACTGTTACGTGGAGAATAATGTGCAGTCGGAACCAGCATTCGGAAGCAGTTCAAGTACAGATGAAGAAGGAGTCGCGAGACAGGAAGGAGCTGCAGAAGTTTAGACTTCTAATTAGATTTCAAATTAGCTGTTACTTTTCAGTTAAGTCCTAGTTACGTGTCTATTGTTGCGTGTGTGTTATTTCCATTAATCATGTGAAACTGTTAGTGGATGGGTAGAGACGGTTATAACCTCTCCTCCTATAAACATGTTTGTAACTGGCTGTTTTGTTATGGATAATTGTTATGTTGGTTATTTACCAAAGTCTCTCTCTCTTTTCACTTATGTGAATTCTTCTATTCCCACCCAAAATTCTTGGTTAATCACGATCTGAGAACCACTTCGGGAGGGTTGATTGGTCGGTTAACGACTCGTTTGTGTTTCCACGCTTCAATTGGTACCAGAGCTCACTCCAGAAGTGGCTAATACAATGCGGAACGAGGAGGTTGTAGAAATGATGAAAGAACTTAGGACTGAAATTGTCCAAATCAGAACTGAGATTGAACAGGTTCGGTCGGAGATGTCGAACAAAAATGAAGGGCTTGAAGCTTCAGTAGCGGGACTGACCATCCAGAATCAGAATTTGGCCAGGCAATTGGAGTAAACGGTGGATCCAGAGAAGAGGAAGAATGGAATTGGTGTTGCGGATTGTTCTCAATCGCAACTACAGAAGGAAATCATTGGGGAATCTTCTACAACCATTGGAGAGAATGACGATGGTAGACACCGATGGAATTTTAAATTCAAATTTCCCAAGTTTGATGGTACTAAAGTTTGTGATTGGCTCACTAAATGTGAACATTTCTTTGATGTTGAGAAGATTGATTCCAAGTCTAAGATGAAGGTTGTGCATATGCATCTAGAAGGAGTTGCATTGAGGTGGTATCGGAACTACTTGAAGAGTAGGGATAATTCGATTGAATTAACATGGGAAGACTTCAAGAGTGCCGTGGAACGGAGATTTTCAGAGGTTATATATGCTAGCCCGATGAAAATGCTGCTGAGTTGCAAGCAAATTGGAAGTGTTGGGGAATATCAAGTTGAATTTGAAGACAAATTGACGAGGTTAGATTTACCTCAGGAACAATCTTTACCAATTTTCTTACAAGGGTTAAAACCAGAGATTGCGATGGCTATTGAAATGTTCTTCCCAAAGACATTAGAAGAGGCTTATGTGTTGGCACAGCTGGAGGAGAACAAGATCAATTTTAATGCCAAGAAGTCACGAGAGTACATTCGGGGTTCTTCCAATTTGAAACCACTTTTGACCACTCCCACAACTTCTTCCTTCGTGAATAGTGGAGGTAATCCAGGAAGTGGGGTTAATGGAAACCAAGGAAAGAATATGGTGAATGTGAATCAAAGGAATAGGCCTTTCGATAGAATTAAATCAAGTGAGATGGAAGAAAAAAGGGCAAATGGGCTATGTTTTTGGTGTCCGGAAAAATACGTATATGGCCATAAATGTGCTCAAAAGGGAAAGTCGTTCATGGTTGAAGCCTCTGATGATGAAGATGACAGATTGGATTCGGGGAATACGGAGGAGCGTCTCAATTGTCAAGAGGAGGAGGTTAATGATGAACCAATTTTATCTGTACATGCGATAATGGGGCGGACTTTACAAAATTATAGAACTATGAAGGTTATGGGTCAGGCGGGTGGACAATCGATGTTCATCCTTATCGATTCCGGCAGCACACACAACTTCCTGGATTGTGGGATGGCTCGTAGGCTTGGGTGTGTGATTTATGATTACAAAGTTATGAAGGTAAAAGTTGCAAATGGAGGTGAAGCCTATTGCTCTCAGATCTGTAGGAATTTTACATGGGAATTACAAGGGAAGCAATTCTCAACGGATGTATTATTACTGGAATTGGGCAATTACGACATGGTGCTTGGGGTTCAGTGGCTCGAAACTTTGGGGAAGATTCAATGGGATTTCAAATCGTTGCAGATGGAATTCCTAGTTGATGGTGATAAGGTTGAATTGCGAGGAATTAGGAGAAGTGCTTTGCGTGAAAGTTCCCCGCAGCAGATATGTCGATTGCTATCAGCTACTAGAGAAGATGAGATTGAATTCTGCAACTTGACTCTATGGAAGTTTTATCCTGATGTTTACGAAGAGGAAGTCGCGGAGTTTGAAGGGGTTGAGATTGCAGAATTGGAGCAGCAACAAGTTGACGAATTACTTGAGTGGTATCAAGATGTTTTCGAAGAACCAGTTGGCTTACCTCCAATGAGGTCGCATGTTCACAGTATTCCTCTAGTAGAAGGTAGTAGCCATGTGAACCAACAGCCTTACAAGCATTCAAGTATTTAAAAGGATGCTATGGAGTAGCTACTTCGAGAGATGTTAACCGCCAGAATCATTAGGCAAAGTCACTATAGCTACGCTTCTCCTGTTGTTTTAGTCAAAAAGAAGGACGGGACTTGGCGTTTTTGTGTCGATTACAGAGCTTTGAATGCCATCACAATCAAGGATAAGTATCCAATTCTAGTGATTGAAGAGTTATTGGATGAATTGGGCGGTGCCCAATGGTTTTCCAAAATTGATTTGAGGGCTGGTTACCATCAGATTCGGATGGATCCGAATGATGTGCACAAGACGGCTTTTCGTACTCATGAAGGCTTGTATGAGTTCCTTGTAATGCCATTTGGATTATCCAATGCTCCAGCCACATTTCAGGGCGTCATGAATGATCTCTTCCGTCCTTATTTACGGAAATTTATCTTGGTTTTTTTGATGATATCCTTATATATAGTCCTTCTTTCGAGCTTCACTTGCAGCATGTGGAGTTGGCTCTTAAGGCTTTGCGAGAGCATTCAATGTATGCCAAGAGGAGTAAGTGTATTTTCGGAGCCACTCATGTTGAGTATCTTGGTCATGTTATCTCTTTTGGTGGAGTTGCTACTGATCCGGCTAAGATTCGTGCTATGCAAGAGTACCCGCTTCCAAAGTCTTTGAAGCAATTACGTGGATTTCTTGGATTATGTGGCTATTACCGTCGATTTGTCCGAGACTATGGTGTGATTAGCAAGCCTCTCACTTCTTTGTTAAAAAAGATGCTTTCCAATGGACTCCAGAGGCTAGTGTAGCTTTCGACTTGCTTAAAACGGCTATAGTGAATGCCCCTGTATTATCTCTTCCTGATTTCACGAAGACATTTGTGGTTGAGACGGATGCTTCTAAAGTGGGTATCGGGGCTGTTCTTATGCAAGAGAAACATCCCATTGCATATTTTAGCAAGGCCATGGGACCAAAATTCCTTTCTTATTCGGTGTACGAGAAGGAATTAAAGGCCGTGGTGATGGCCGTAACCAAATGGCACCACTATTTAGTTTGTCAGAAGTTTGTTATTCAAACTGATCATAAAAGTTTGAAATATCTCCTAACTCAGAAGTTATCGACGACAAGTCAGTGCTCGTGGTTAGCGAAGTTGATGTGTTATGACTTTGATATCGTCTATAAGAAAGGGGTAGATAACAAGGTTGCGGATGCTTTGTCTCGACAACCCGGGAAAGGTGATTGGTTCTCTTGCAGATTGGATATTACGGAGTTGCTTGAGGATCCTGAATTTTCGGCTTTATGTATGCTCAATGGAGACGAATTAATTGATGTTGTGAAGTCTAGCTACACACTAGACTCGAAATTGGTGGAATTGCTCGCGTCATTACAGCAAGAAGGGGGACCGATTAGTATTTACGAGTTACATAAAGGACAGTTGTTAAAGAAAGGGAGGTTGGTCATTGGACCTGATTTGTAATTACGCAAACGTCTTCTCGGATTATACCATGAATTGTCAATGGGTGGTCATTTGGGTGTACAGGGAATGTACAAGAAGCTTCAAAATGTATTGTATTGGAAGGGATTGGAGCGTGATGTCCACTGTTTTGTACGAGCTTGTCTTACTTGCCAACAATGCAAATATGATCATTCGGCTTCTCCTGGACTTCTTCAACCCATTCCGATTCCACACTCTGTTTGGCAATCAATTTCAATGGACTTTATAGAAGGTTTACCCTCTAGCCGTGGCTTCATATCCATCTTGGTGGTGGTTGATCGATTGAGTAAATATGCCCACTTCATTCCTCTCAAACATCCTTTTTCAGCTGAAGTGGTTGCTAAGGAGTTTCTCGATCACGTCTACAAGCTACATGGGCTGCCCGAAGTGATTGTAAGTGATCGTGATTTCATTTTCCTTAGTTCATTTTGGCATGAATTGTTTAAGTTGCAAGGCGTGGATTTGCGAATGTCGACGGCTTACCATCCCCAGACAGATGGTCAAACGGAGATTGTTAATAAGTGTTTGGAAACTTACCTCCGCTGTATGACACACGATAATCCGAAGGATTGGAGTAATTGGATATCCCTCGCTGAATTTTGGTACAACACTACTTACCACACTTCTGCGGGTGTCTCCCCTTTCGAGGCTTTGTATGGTCAAGCTCCACCACTTCACCTACCCTACTTTGCCGGTGATTCGAAAATTGAAGCTGTAGATTGTTCTTTATCTACTAGGGAGGAGAATTTGAAGTTATTGAAATTTCATCTGGAACGTGCCCAACATCGGATGAAGCAACAGGCAGACAAAGACGGACTGATTGTACTTTTAACGTTGGCGATTTGGTTTGGTTGAAATTACAGCCGTATCGTCAATATTCTTTGAAGCGGAGGATTAATCATAAGCTTTCTCCGAGGTACTATGGTCCTTATCGTGTTCTCGACAAGAAGGGGGATGTTGCTTATACTTTGGATTTGCCTGTTGGAGCTGGTATCCATCCTGCCTTTCACATTTCGCAATTAAAACAGTTTGTGGGTTCAATGCCTTCTACTCGCTTGGATGTTCCTTCTGCTCTCTTCCCAGTTCGCGAACCTGAGGCCATTTTAGATCGGAGATTGGTTAAACGCCATAACCACGCGGAGGGTCAGGTTTTAGTTAAATGGGTCGGGCTGCCATTGAACGATGCTTCTTGGGAATTTTATAACGATATCAAGGAGTGTTATCTATTGAGTTCCTTGTGGGCAAGGAATTTAAGCGGCGGGGAATGTTACGTGGAGAATAATGTGCAGTCGGAACCAGCATTCGGAAGCAGTTCAAGTACAGATGAAGAAGGAGTCGCGAGACAGGAAGGAGCTGCAGAAGTTTAGACTTCTAATTAGATTTCAATTTAGCTTTACTTTTCAGTTAAGTCCTAGTTACGTGTCTATTGTTGCGTGTGTGTTATTTCCATTAATCATGTGAAACTGTTAGTGGATGGGTAGAGACGGTTATAACCTCTCCTCCTATAAACATGTTTGTAACTGGCTGTTTTGTTATGGATAATTGTTATGTTGGTTATTTACCAAAGTCTTTCTCTTTTCACTTATGTGAATTCTTCTATTCCCACCCAAAATTTTTGGTTAATCACGATCTGAGAAACACTTCGGGAGGGTTGATCGGTCGGTTAACGACTCGTTTGTGTTTCCACGCTTCACAAACTTTATCCCAACAACGCGAAGAACTTGATTTAGGGATAGATAACATAACTCAATAAACTGTAATTATGAATACCGAAATTTAATACCGTAACTCCACCGCGAATACAGAACACATGATATTCTCCAATGATGAAGGGAATTTTAATAAAGTGTGACAAATCTCTGATATAATTAGGGATGGTAATTAGACCCGGATCCAAAGGGTCTACTCTGTTTTAGACTCGAAGGGTCTAGAACTCGTTGACTTTGACCGGTTCGTAGATCCGAATCCTATCCGAATCCTGTTTTTTACAAAGGATGATGGTATGGATATGGACCTATAGGATCCTACCTGAATTATATATATATATATATATTACTCTTTACGCAGGATGTATGGTTTGGATTGCGTATATTTTTACTATTGTTCATAAACAAATCATTGTGGTGGTGACACACTCTTTTGCTTATTTGTCTATTGCTCGTGATATCTATTACTAATTTTTTTCTTATGCTATAACATCGTTGTTAGAATTTTTTTTGCACTTGATGTAATTTGTTTGTTCTCGTCGAAAGAATTATAACTTGATGAATATGAGAGTCTCATCATTATTATGAGTTTTAATTTTGGAATGCATATGAGCTTTGATATTGTAGTTTTCATTTTTTTGCAGTAAATAATTTTTATGTAACATAGACCACGATTCATCCTGATCCTATCCGATATTTTTGGAACCATATCCTGTCCTAATCCTATATTTGAAAGAGGATAATGGCAAGGATCTAGGTCCACCTTTATAAAAAATGATAAGGATCTAGGTCGTATAGATTCTACCCAAATCCTGTCCATTGCATTCCTAGATATAATCAGTGCTTAAATAATTGAGAGAGTTTTATATCGGTGTATTACTTGTCTTGTCCAATCAATATATATGCTAATCTGTATGAATTTTTCACACTTTACAGTTCCAAAAACAAATATCTAATTCACAAAACTCGAGCTATAAATTTTTTGGCAAATTTATTTACAAATACCAATCCCGAATGACAAATCGAAACCCTAATCACTGATATAGACACCTAAAAGATATTCAAGGGAACGTCGAAAAAGTTCACCAAGTATCTGTTCACATCCCTTTCACTAAGATCAGGAACAGGTCCCCATATCCGAAATCGGAATCGACAAGTAATCGTCAACTTTGACCGCGGAAATATATAATGTTTCAAAATTTTCCATTTTTCTTTTTCTTGGTGATCTATTTTTCCCGTTATTCCCTCGCCACCATCCCCACGCACGCCTCTCCATCTTCGGAGATCGCTCTGGTGATACGACTTTAGAACGGCCCTTGGTTGCTTGGGATACCGGTGATGGGGTCTGTTTGAAAGATTTTGCTTTGGGAGCCATTGAAGGAAATTGTCGGCGGTCTGAATTGATGTGTTTGATGAGCGTAGGATAAACCCTAATAGGTATTATATTGGAAAGGGATTTTGGCAAGTGATCATATGGTAACAGAATTCTGAGCTTGTTGGGAAAGTATGGTTTTTTAAATTAGAGAAACTATTTATTTTATAACTTACAGATCTTGTGGTTATTTAACTCAGGAAATTAATATTTTCCTGACTTAATAGAAATTTAACTTATAACAAGAATCTACTAGTTGATTTAAATATTAAACGTATAAAATTATATCTAGTTGTCATGTAATCTATACTATTCCAATAGGAAAATTATCTTGGTTGCATACATAATTTTAGGAAAAAGGAAGTTTTTTGTTCCTAATCTACCTGTCATACGTTCATCTTCCGAGTCCAATTATTGTGGCAGAAGGACGGCGCAGGTTATATCCTCCAAATAGAAAGTCAAAACAGCAACCTCCTTACAATCCGAGAGCTCTCGTGCAACTAATAATGCTAAACCTAAACCCTATCCACAACGATTTTGCTTTATATGGAGTAGAAGTTTTTAGAAAAAAAACTAAAAATATGTTCTTCCCCGAGTATGACTTGGTATACCTATAATTTTGTTTACCACTTGTGTAATAAAAAACAAAAATGTCAATGTAACAAGCAACCCAAACCCCACCACAAGCCTACCCCGTCAAAGCATCTACACTACCTAATTCTACTTACTAGCTCCTAATAATATCAAATTTCTCTCCTACTTTAAAACATGTACAACTCTACATAACTTTAAAAAGATAATATGTAACGCTCCATGATTTGACGGACTACTTCCACTGTATCAATATGGGTCTTTTTAGCGTGTTTTGTCTTCATTTACACACACCTAGAAAACTTTCTTGGAGGTCACCCATTTTGATCATACCTTCGGCCAAACGCGTTTAACCTTGATGTTTATTCATAATGTGTGCTAGAAAAGAAGGTGCACCTTGTTCTTGTATGGATAGTAACAATCAAATCACTTAAATTTTTCACATAGTAAACATATATGGGGTATCGCATTTATACCTCCTTAAATACGCGACGTCTTTGTCGTGCTAGATACACACAATTACAGAATCTCTCGCTTGTAGGTGCATTCAATTTCCGAATCACACCACACAAGTCGACGTCACTCTGATTCCAAATATAACACCATGTGATTTGACGGACTACCTCTACTATATGAACACAGATCTCTTCAGCATACTTTATCCTCACTCACACGCACCAGAAAAACTTCCCAGGAAGTTGCCCATCCTGATTCTACTTTCGGCCAAAAGTGTTTAACCTTGAAGTTCTTTTAGGATGTGTGCCTAAAAAGAAGGTGCACCTTGTTTTTGTATGGATAGTAACAATCAAATCAATTAAGCATTTCACACAGTATACATATATGGGGTATCACATAATATCTCACATCTTAATTTAAATATCACATATTTCAGTGATCTTACAAAATAAACTATCATCCATACTCATCATACCTGAATCAATTAATAAATTTGTAGATATCAAACTACCATCTCTTGAGCATCATATGAAAAGAACAAGTATTATCCAAAATCCAGGAATTTGAATGTTTTGCATTTGACAAGATTGAAAGATAGTCCTCATCCGACCATTCTAAATATAAGGTCATATTTATGGATGTCAATCTTCCCTTGCGGTCCTTAGATCTTTTTAGACAATTCTTTTTCATGTGCCTTTTTTTGATAATAAAAGCAATTTTCCTTGAATCTTCTTGACCCTGACTGAATCCTCTTCCATCTTTTACTCCTCGATTATCATGGGTACAACTCACAATTAGCACTGTATTTGTTTTATCTCTGATTTTCCTCCTTTGACGAAATCTTAGGAGACCACTTGTGATATCCTCCAATACCAATACTCCTTCTCCTAAGTTAAGATTGCAATCGAATTCTCGTAGGAAGTCGATAAAAAAAATGAGGAGTAATAATATCTTTTCTTCTTCCTCAAAATTCATAACAACCTTTCTCAAATCGCTCAAAAGTTGACTGGAACTATTAATGTGTTGGCTCAAATTTAAGCCTTCCTTCATCTTGAATCCATATAATAGTTGCTTAAGATAAAAACTTATTTGACAAGGATTTAGACATATACCTTGCTTCCTATTTCTTCCATACCTTAGCTGGTGACTCATCATCCACAAACACAAGCAAATTGTCTGCTCCGCTTTGGTCTCTATCAACTATCACTCTTGCTCCTCCATCTTCTTGAGTTATTTTCAAGAGCACGATGACCATCTCTTGTTACACAAGGAGATCTTTGACACGTTCTTACCATAATTCAAAATTTTACAAATCATCAAATTTTATTAAAATTCGAGTCGTCTAACATTCTCTACCAAAAATTTTGATAGCAGTTGTTAAGAAAATCTTTAATTCTAAATAATATGCACAAAGAAAAGGGACATAAAATATAACATGGTTTAATCTAATTTCTATGTCCACAATTAGAAAAAAGATTATTTATTGATGTGTACGAGTCACAAAGATATGTATAACCGTAGTTAACATATTTTTATATAATAGACAACACTTAGAGTTCAAAAACATCTATCTAAATTGAATTAGGAGTAAAAAACAATAGCCAAAATTAAACAGAAAAAATTATCTACGAAAACTTGGTAGTCGCCAACAGACTGACGCTCTCCAGCTCTCGTTTCTGTACCCTTTGCATGTGCAGCTAGAGTTGTTGGCATCTGCTAGCCTATCAATTTTCACGCCGCACTCAACATGTATCCCCTTGAAAATCTCGGTGCCACGAATCCACACATCTGGAGCGTTTCCTGCACAGGTGGCCAAGTATCCTACAACTGGCAATTTGAATAAGACTCCAGGTCCTTTGGGAGGAAAGCACCACAGCTCCTCAAGATATACCACGTGCTGATGGAATCCCCTTCGAAGACAAATATCAGAGAAGCGGATGACATAGAAGAAGAAGAGAATCAATCAGAAATGGCGAAAAATATGATCCAGGTACCCGACAAGGGAACAAGTCGGGGAGCTAGTTTAAATTTATTGGTATAGTTTCTACAGTTATTAAATCAGTATATACGAAGTCATACACTTACTAAAAAATAATCAAGTCCTTTGATAGATCTGGCTTCACAAGTCAACAAGAGGGCAACTGCAATTTTGATTTGGAGTTATGATGTAACCAAGTTATTAGAATATTTCGAGTTA
>SOPF01015301.1:0-10518 GCA_012979155.1 Hypericum perforatum
AATACATAATGTGACAGAAAAGGGAAAGAAAAGTTTCAGAACAGTGCATTTACGCCCAGAATTTTTTGGGGTTAGTGTGTAACTATGCACAAACATAAAGACCAATGAGATATTATTAGTTCCAACAGATACTTGGCCTCAATGCTTTGTAAGAGTAATATCAAAACCTTGCTGGACATCTCTGTCAGTAGGTTCCTTCTTTGCCTCTTCTCGTTGAGGCTATCCAAAGTTGGTATTTATTAACACGTAAGAATAAGGCTTTACTCTGGTAATTCTCGTCTGAGTGTAGCACTCAATATAATCATAAAGCACTTCTTTTTATCTGTCGTTGAAGAAGGTAAGCTCCATGCAGGATCGCAGAACACGACAAGAAATTACCTGGTAAAACTCTATCTAACGTAGGATCGTCTAAATCTCGGTGGGGGTTCAGAATTGAAACCCAGCGTATGCTGGGCCAAGCTACTGGCAATCTCGGTGGAGGTTCAGAATTGAAACCCAGCATACGCTGACTACCCTGCATACGCTGGGCCAAGCTACTGGCAGTAGAACAAAAACAAAAGAAATCCTGACAACTTTAAGTAAGTGTTTGTAATAATTGAAACTTTCTTTAGTGGCGTGAATGTTTATTGCCTTAGTATTTTCCATTAAGTCCAATAAGTAAAGGCATTTGTCTTGTTGTAACCACTAGTTAGTTGCATTTTAATGTTTTCCATTATATGTATTAAAGTAGAAGAAAATAAGATGTAGCAGCTGCCCCCTCTTGCTTGTATGCCCCCTATAAAAAGGGATGAAGTTAATAGAATAAGATATGTGATTTAAGACATTTTCCAGAAAATGAGTTCAACCTCTTGCCTTGAATATGCATGGATTTGCATTAGTTATGTGCATGGATTTGCATAATTTATCCTTTATGAGTTTTGCCCCTAGTTGGCAGCTTGATTAATCTTGAGCAAACCTCTACTACACGACAGAAGTTGTGTCTAGTAGTTGATTATCGTTACGTGTTTGGTGATCAATCAAGCAATCCAAATTCAAGCTTCCGCGATGCTATGCCACTATCAGTAAGTCATTGCTCACAAGGTATCTCTACTGATTGAGCAGCAATATATCCTGACCCAGTCGTTGTAACGGCTAACCTCCATTCATGATCCTAATCATACAAACAGGCAAACGAAATTGAGATCACAATCTCAATAATAATTGTCCCTGCAAAGGAAAAGCAAAGTTTTGGAGGTTAAATGTATCCAAAGTTTGAGCAAAATTGCTCCAATTATCGTGGCCAATATCTGCTAGTGTAACATTGACAGAAGAAGAACTTTGATTGCAAGAGCTTTCGAGTCACTCTAACATGTATGGGCACTTTGCTTCCATCTTTATTAATCAGCAAGAGATCCATAGCTCAAGGTTATGTGTTCTCGAAAATTGAGGAAATGACATGCGACTTTATCAGAAGTGGCTTATTCAAGTAAACTTACATGTAATTCTCAAGAAATGGGTAATTATCAGCTCTGGAATGAGTCAACATTAGTAAAATAATGGCAGGATAAAAAAGTATTTAGAAGAATATCAGTACATCTCCAGCTGCAAATACACCATCAACCGAAGTTTTTGTATTCCCAACCTTGACCAATATATAGCCAGTAGTATCAAGCTCAACTTGTCCTTCCAATAACTGGCTATTTGGAGAGTGACCAATGTCATAAAATAAGCTTTT
This sequence comes from Hypericum perforatum, assembly GCA_012979155.1. Taxonomy (NCBI): domain Eukaryota; kingdom Viridiplantae; phylum Streptophyta; class Magnoliopsida; order Malpighiales; family Hypericaceae; genus Hypericum; species Hypericum perforatum. The sequence goes on from SOPF01015301.1 coordinate 1,715, forward strand.
TGCCTCGATCACAAATTCCTCCCCATTATCAATTTTTCTCGTCAAAACACCAGCCATTTGATCCTTTTGGTTGCTAATAACATCCACCGTCTCTGTGTTGAAGTGCACTGTTATATTTGGATTGTTGAACACTTTGAAACATTCGCGATAAGGAACCTGTTAAAAAAAATCCAGGAGTTGAAAACTCAAGATTTGCTCCCTGGTCAAGAACTTTGGGAACCAAGAAAAAGAAGAAATCAAAAAGGTAGTATAGTCTATTAGATATGAAAAAACAATTACCACCCACACGAACATTGTCTGACGACAATAACCCATGTCACAGATCACATGAGACCAACATAAAACAAAGAAAAAAAGTCTTCCAAATCAAGGTCTATAACACTTTATTTCAGAAGTACTTTAGTTCAGTCAAATGCAATAAAATTAAGCAAGAATGAGGAAAAAGTGAGACAGAAAACGATTCTAATGTAGTAAACGATTCTAATCTTTTCCTATATGGGCTAGGATGAGTCTATTAAGTCTACCACCTAATCCAGTTTCTCTATTTAGGATTTCCAATAAGTAAAGGTATTTGTCTTGTTGTAACCACTAGTTAGTTGCACTTTAATATTTTCCATTATATGTATTAAAGTAGAAGAAAAGAAGATGTAGCAGCTGCCCCCTCTTGCTTGTACGCCCCCTATAAAAAGGGATGGAGTTAATAGAATAAGATATGTGATTTAAAACATTTCCCAGAAAATGAGTTCAAGCTCTTGCCTTGAATATGCATGGATTTGCATTAGTTATGTGCATGGATTTGCATGATTTATCCTTTATGAGTTTTGCCCCTAGTTGGCCGCTTGATTAATCTTGAGCAAACCTCTACTACACGATGAAAGTTGTGTCTAGTAGTTGATTATCGTTACATGTTTATTGATCGATCAAGCAATCCAAATTCAAGCTTCCGCGACGCTACACCAGGTGGTATCAGAGCTCTATGCCGATCCACTCAATTTCCATATTGAGAGTAAGATTTCCTTCAACCTTAAATTCATCCCCTAAGCCCATCTAAGAGCCGATCAGCAAGGTCACATGATCCCCTGATCCGTACCTCTATTAACCACCAAGCTCCACAAAAAGGTCGATCATCATATCCGATCCCGATACAGCTAGGCCACTTAGAGAGCTAGAGACCATGATGCAAGAAGTTCTTACTCAGCTAAGGAGCATCACCACTCAACCTGCAGCACAAGCTCAACCCATAGAAATGAGAAACAACCCATTAGCAGTAGAAGATAATAAGCTTGACGACGAGCCAAACTGGAGAGGAAGAGGAGGACGAAGAGGTAGGGGAAGAGGACGTGCTGATGAAGGACGTGGAATGAGAAGGGATATGTATCAAGGAGAAGATGGAGGAGGTGAGTACTATAGAGTTGTTGATCGTCCATTTAAGATGAATATAGAGAAGTTCTATGGTGATATAGATGTTGAAGGCTTTTTGAATTGGCTAGACTCCGTAGAAAAATACTTTGACTATATAGATCTTACCGAGGATCAGAAGGTTAACTACGTAGCCTTTAAATTGGAGTCTAGAGCTGCGGTTTGGTAGAGGAAAGAACAAGAGACCCAAAGGAGGAGAGGGGATCGTCCTATCAGAGACTGGCCAACTATGGAACAAGCTCTTCGTGAGAGATTTCTGCCGGTAGATTATCACCAAACCTTATACTCATAATTTCTTTCTTGCAATCAAGGGAACCAAACTATGGATGAGTATATATCTGAATTCATAAGGCTTGCATCACACAACAATGTGGAAGAAAATGAAGACCAGATGATTGCACATTACGTTGATGGTCTTTGCTACGAGATCAAGAATCAAATGGAGTCCAATACTTTCTTATATTCCAACGACACGTATGCCAAGGCAAGGAAGATCGGAGCTACCTTGAAGAAGAAGAAGAAGAAACCAATCTCAGCCTTTTATTCGGGACCAGGTCAATCCTCGAATTATTTAAAGGGAGGAGCTGAGAAAAGTGTTCAACAAGCAAGTGAGACGAGGCCTACTTCAAAGAAGCCTATCCCGGAAGTTACGCAATGAAAGGGGAAAGAGGTAGAGTCAAGTTCTATGATTAGTTGTTATAAATGCAATGCTATCGGTCATAAGTTAAATGAATGCCCAAAGAGGAAATTCACTTAGTTGTGCAAACGAGAAGAAGAGGAAGGAGAGCAATCTGGAGCATATTTATGTGCACCCATAGATGAAAGTGGAGAAGAAGAACTAGATGCTTCAGAAGAAGAAGATGAATATTGTGGGGTCATGCGAAAGCTTGCCTTAACCACAAGCAAGAAAGATGATTCACAAAGGCATAACTTCTTTCGCACACGATGTCACGTTGGCGATTAAGTATACGAGGTGATTGTTGATGGGGGAAGTCAAGAAAATTTTATTAGCAAGCAGATCGTAGAAAAGCTTAGACTTCAAGTCACTCCACACCCCGCACCCTATTCCATTGGTTGGGTTCGCTCTAGAGGAGGAATCAAAGTGAGCAACAAGTGCACTATCCTAGTCAAGATAGGAAAGTTTTAAGATATGATGAATTGCGACGTGCTTGAGATGGATGCTTGCCACATCTTGTTAGGCAGACCATGGGAGTTTGATAATCAAGCTGTGCACAAAGACAAGGAGAACACATATGAAGTCCAGAAGGGAAGTAAGCAATTTACATTGCTTCCTAAGAAGTCGAAGTAAGGGAAAATGCAACTGAATAGTGCCATCCAGTTGGTGACAATGGTAGCTTTTTCCAGCGAGTTCATTGAGGAAATAAATGCTTTGGATTGGTGTCACCTTTTTGTGGTGAAACATGTAATGCTTTACAAAGAAGAGGAAGAGAAGTCCTTGCTGGATCAAGTGTTGAAGTTATTCAAGTTGTTCCTAGATGTGGTGCAAGATGACTTGCCTGAAGGGTTACCTCCTTTGAGAGACATCCAGCATCAGATTGACTTAATCCTGGGAGCTACTCTTCTAAGCTTGCCATACTATCAAATAAGTCCTAAGGAAAATTTGATCCTAAGGGAGCAAGTCCAAGATCTTCTGAATAGAGGATATGTGCAAGAGAGTCTAAGTCCCTGTGGAGTTCCAGCTCTTCTCGCGCCAAAGAAGGATAGAATATGGAGGATGTGCATAGACAGCCGTGCTATCAACAAGATTACAATCGAGAATCACTTTCCCATTCCACGACTTAATGATATGCTGGATAATTTGAGTGGTGCCACTATTTTTAACAAGATTGATCTACGAAGTGGGTATCACCAGATTAGAATCAGACTTGGGGACGAGTGGAAGACTGCTTTTAAGACAAGGGATGGCTTGTATGAATGGCTCATGATGCCATTTGGACTAACCAATGCACCTAGTACATTCATGAGGTTGATGCACCAAGTCTTGAAGCCTTTTCTTGAGAGGTTCATTGTAGTGTACTTTGATGATATCCTTGTTTATAGCAAGACCGAGGAGGATCATGTCATGCACTTACAAGAAGTGTTTGCAACCCTTCAAAGCAATAAGTTGTACATGAATTTGAAGAAGTGTAGCTTCTGGAAGGAGAAGTTGTTGTTCTTAGGCTTTGTGGTTGGCAAGGAAGGCATTCATGTCGATTAATCCAAGATTGATGCAATCAGCTCTTGGCCGGCACCTACAAATATCAGCCAGACAAGGAGTTTCTTTGGGTTGGCCACCTTTTACCGAAGGTTTATTAAGGACTTTAGTGTGATCGCAGCTCCACTTACATCTCTGCTCAAGAAGAATGTTCCTTTTGTATGGGGAGAAGAAGCTGAGCAAGCATTCTTACAGTTGCAGGAGAAGCTGAGCACCGCACCTGTTCTTGCACTTCCAAACTTTACAAAGCTATTTGAAGTGGAAGTTGATGCATCTGGAGTTGGAATAGGAGTTGTGCTATCCCAAGAGAAGAGGCCACTCACCTACTTTAGCGAGAAATTGAGCAAGCTAAGGCAGAAGTAGACCACCTACGAGAAGGAGTTCTATGCTATTTTTTGAGCTCTTAAGACGTAGGAGCACTACTTGGTTGGTAAAGAATTCATTCTTTATTCTGACGATAGAGCATTGAAGTTCTTACATGATCAGTCCAAGATAGTTAATCCTATGCATGTAAGATAGTGCACGTATCTACAAAAATTTCCTTTTAAGATCGTGTATAAGAGTAGAGCTCAGAATGTGGTTGTGGATGCTTTGAGTAGAAGGACTTTATTGCTAACTAAATTGAGAAGAACTATCACGGCTTTTGAATGCTTGCGAGAATTGTATGAAAATGATGATGATTTTGGAGAGATATCGAAGAAATGCAAAGATGGTAAAGAATGCGAAGACTTTTTCTTGCAAGATGGTTATTTGATGAAAGAAAATCAGTTGTGTATCCCTAGCACTTCGTTGCGAGATCAACTAATATGGGAAATGTATGAAGGAACTCTTTCAGCTCATCTTGGTCGTGACAAAACTCTAGCAACCATGCAAGAGAGGTTCTTTTGGCCGAAGATGACAAAGGGAGTTACCAAGTTTGTTAAACATTGCCGAGTGTGCCAAGAAACAAAGGGAACCGTGAATAATACCGGCATGTACACACCACTACCAATTCCTGAAGCAATTTAGGAAGACTTGAGCATGGATTTCATACTTGGTTTGCCACACACACCATGTGGAGCATACTCAATTTTTGTTGTGGTTGATAGGTTATCAAAGATGGTGTATTACATTGCTTGCAAGAAGACCAACGACGCGCCTACTGTTGCCAAGCTTTTCTTCAAAAAAGTGGTTCGTTTGCACGGGGTTCCGAAATCAATAACTTCAGATCGCGATACCAAGTTTCTTGCCAGTTTTTGGAAGACACTTTGGAGGATGTTTGATGCAACTCTTCAGTTTAGCACCACCGCACACCTGCAGATCGATGGCCAGATCAAAGCTACCAACTGCACACTTGGCAACCTCTTGCAAAGCTTATGTCATAAGCGGCAAAGGCAATGGGATTTAGCTTTACCTATCGCAGAGTTTGCATACATAGAGCTGTCCATAGGTCAACCGGCAAGTCACCTTTTACAATGGTCTACATGAAGGTCCCGAATCACCTCGTGGATGTGTCAACCGTGCCTAAGCCAATTCGAGCTAATCCTGCTACTGTCACGTATGCAGAGCACGTGCAATCTGTGCTAGAAGCTGTAAAACAAAAGTTAAAGGCCACTTATGCTAAAGAGAAGGAGAGAGTGGACGTGAAACAAAGGAGCAATTGTTCCAGCCTGGAGAACAAGTGACGATGCACTTTCGAAAAGAGCGCATGCCATCCAACATGGGAGGCAAACTTGAGGCAAGAAAGTTCGGTCCATACAAAGTTATGAGGCACGTAAATGATAATGCTTATGTGATCGATCTTCCAGAGGAATTTGGAGTGTCCAAGACTTTCAATGTCATAGATTTAACTCCTTACTATAATCCTCTACCTATGCCAAGTAGGCTGGTTGCTCGGGACTAGCATCACTTCTAAGGAAGGGAGGATGACGTAGGATCATATAAATCATGGTGGGGGTTCAGAATTGAAACCCAGCGTACACTGGGCCAAGCTACTGGCAATCTCGGTGGGGGTTCAGAATTGAAACCCAATGAACGCTGGGCCAAGCTACTAGCAGTAGAACAAAAATAAAAGAAATCCCAACAACTTTAAGTAAGTATTTGTAATAATTGAAACTTTCTTTAGTGGCGTGAATGTTTATTGCCTTAGTATTTTCTATTAAGTCCAATAAGTAAAGGTATTTGTCTTGTTGTAATCACTAGTTAATTGCACTTTAATGTTTTCTATTATATATATTAAAGTAGAAGAAACAAAGATGTAGCAGCTTCCCCTTCTTGCTTGTACGCCCCCTATAAAAAGGGATGAAGTTAATAGAATAAGATATGTGATTTAAGATATTTCCCAGAAAATGAGTTCAAGCTCTTGCCTTGAATATGCATGGATTTGCATTAGTTATGTGCATGGATTTGCATGATTTATCCTTTATGAGTTTTGCCCCTAGTTGGCAGCTTGATTAATCTTGAGTAAATCTCTACTACACGACGGAAGTTGTGTTTAGTAGTTGATTATCGTTACGTGTTTATTGATCGATCAAGCAATCCAAATTCAAGCTTCCACGACGCTATGCCACTATCAGTAAGTTATTGCTCACAGGGTATCTCTACTGATTGAGCAGCAATACATCCTGACCCAGTCGTTGTAACGGCTTGCCTCCATTTATGATCCTAATCATACAAACAGGCAAACGAAATTGAGATCACAATCTCAATAATAACTGTCCCCGCAAAGGAAAAGCAAAATTTTGGAGGTTAAATGTATCCAAAGTTTGAGCAAAATTGCTCCAATTATCGTGGCCAATATCTGCCAGTGTAACATTGACAGAAGAAGAACTTTGATTGCAAGAGCTTTCGAGTCACTCTAATATGTATGGGCACTTTGCTTCCATCTTTATTAATCAGCAAGAGATCCATAGGTCAAGGTTATGTGTTCTTGAAAATTGAGGAAATGACATGCGACTTTATCAGAAGTGGATAATTCAAGTAAACTTACAAGTAATTCTCAAGAAATGGATAATTATCAGCTCTGGAATGAGTCAACATTAGTAAAATAATGGCAGGATAAAAAAGCGTTTAAAAGAATATCAGTACATCTCCAGCTGCGAATACACCATCAACCGAAGTTTTTGCATTCCCATCCTTGACCAATATATAGCGAGCATCAAGCTCAACTTGTCCTTCCAACAACTGGCTATTTGGAGAGTGACCAATGCCATAAAATAAGCTTTTTGCCTCGATCACAGATTCCTCCCCATTATCAACTTTTCTCGTCAAAACACTAGCCATTTGATCTTTTTGGTTGCTAACAACATCTACCGTCTCTGTGTTGAAGTGCACCGTTATATTTGGATTGTTGAACACTTTGAAACATTCGCGATAAGGAACCTGTTAAAAAAAAATCCAGGAGTTGAAAACTCAACATAAGATCTGCTCCCCGGTCAAGAACTTTGGGAACCAAGGAAAAGAAGAAATCAAAGAGGTAGTATAGTCTATTAGATATGAAAAAACAATTACCACCCTCACGAACATTGTCTGGCGACAACAACCCATGTCACAGATCACATGAGTCCAACATAAAACAAAGAAAAAAAAGTCTTCCAAATCAAGGTCTACAACACTTTATTTCAGAAGTACTTTAGTTCAATCAAATGCAATAAAATTAAGCAAGAATGAGGAAAAAGTGAGAGAGAAAAAATGATTCTAATGTAGAAAACGATTCTAATCTTTTCCTACACGGGCTAGGATGAGTCTATTAAGTCTACCGCCTAATCGAGTTTCTCTATTTAGGATTTCACTAAAGTATTCTCTTACAAGCTGATAACTCCAAATAACATTTCATGTTTCTTATCAGACATAGTAACATGGTATGTTGCCTTCAGTCTATCAACCGAGGCACTTCAAATTAAATATTAAATTTATGTAATATCATCACTTTACAAATTTGTTTAGTAACATGATTGTGCTATTGTCATTTTTTAAATACACGTAGAATTTAGGGTAAATTATATCTGGCCCCCTCGGATTGAGGATATTTAACTCTCACCCCCTGCTTTTCTAAAACTGATTAAAAAACCTCTCCTGTATGGAAAAATTGTACGAATCAGCTCCTCACGCCGGAATCGGAGATTTTCTCTGACGAGGAGACACGGGAAATGACTATTATACCCTTCAATTAAAAAAATACTCACCCTCTCTCTCCTCTCTATCCTCCTTCCTCCCCTCTCTCTCCCTGGAAATACACTTGTTCCCACGCTTAAGTGCATCTCCACATAAGGATCACTTGTTCCCTGGAAATCGACAAAAGGAAAATAAAGTCCCTTCTCAAATCCCTTCTCAAATCGACAAATCCCTTCTCAAATTGATAAATAAAGTCTTTCCAACATTTTCTTGTTCACAATCGATATTTATCATTTTCAATTAATCATTTTCCATTCATCTTTAGTTTAGGCGGTTGTTCACAGCAAGATAAACCCTTTTCAACCTCGGATAAGCTAAAACCCAGGGAAAACCCATGAAAGGATATAACAGATCAAGAAGAGGGAACGACAGATCCAAAAAAAAGGACGGTGAAGCTTGAGCGCCCTGAGCCAGAGAGTAAAATATACGGCGCAATCGAGCCGGAGAGATCCGGAGAGAGGAGGAAGGACACGACGAGAGGAGGAAGGATACGGCGCGAGCCGGAGAGAGCCGGGTTAACTGTGGCCGTTTGAATTTAAAGACACAGCACGACCGAGCCGGAGAGAAGAGGCGGTGTGGTCGTTTAGGGTTTTAGAGGGAGAATAAAATAGGAGGAGGAAAGTGGAGAAGGAGGGGAGGAGGAGGACGTAGGAAGAGCAAGGAGGAAGAGAGAGGGGATGAAGGAGAAAGGATGAAAGAGGTGAGAGAGGAGGTGAATGGTTTTATCTTTATTTTTTAGTATAAGGGTAGAATAGTCATTTCCCGTGCCTCATCGGCGGAGAAAATCTCCGATTCTGGCATGAGGGGCTGATTCGTACAATTTTTCCATACAGGAAGGGTTTTTTAATCGATTTTAGAAAAGCAGGGGGGCGAGCGTTAAATACCCCAAACCCGAGGGGGCCTGATGTAATTTACCCTAGAATTTAAGATAACAAATAATGTTTCATGTTCTTTTTGGAAGTTTTGGAGTCTAATTGAAGGGGGGTTGGTGACGGGAAGCATGGGGAAGAAGATGATC
>SOPF01015308.1:0-21560 GCA_012979155.1 Hypericum perforatum
TGTTTGTATATTGTGATTCGATGGTATGGTATGCATGATTCGATGGTATAAAATGTCTGATTCAATGGTTTGCATATTGAGATTCGATGGTATGGTATGCATACCATACCATACCATTGAACCATTGAATCTGACATTTTATATCATCGAATCATGCATACCGAACAATCGAATCAGAATATATAAAATATCGAATCACAATATACAAATAATTGACTCGGATGTCAAACCATCGAATGAGACATTTTATACCACTGAATCAAGCATACCATACCATCGAATTACAACACACCATACCATCGAATCAGATATATATACAAACCATCGAATAAAAAAACAACCATCGAATCTGCGTGTTTACACCATCGAATCTGCGTGTCCAGCACCAAATCTGATCCCCCAAAAACCTAAGCAGAGAAATTTTGAAGGGATGCGAAGAGGCTAGATACTGCATAAGACTTATCTAGAGTGCCATTTGAAGGGACATAAATCTAGATAAGGCTTATCTAAAAGGTTATCTGAAGGGACACTCTCGCATTAGTGGTGACTCTTTATGGGTGCTCGTGACCCTTCAGATGATATCCTCCATACCCATAAATAGAGGGGTCCTCTTTTCTATTTCATCATCCCAACAGCAACTGCATCTTCTAACATTGTTGTCTTCTCTCTCTCCCTTCTTCACTCACTAGGAAAAGTTTGAGTCCGAAAGTTCTGGGTATATAAGGGTTTGCCCAAAGTTTTAAGATATGTCGTGCAATATTCTTAGAAATATCCAAATAGTCGTTGTATATTGGGGACAATTGCCATTTTTATCATCACAACAACAAGTGCATCTTCTAACATTGTTGTCTTCTCTCTCTCTCTTCTTCACTCACTAGGAAAAGTTTAAGTCTAAAAGTTCTGCTCGCCCAAAATTTTGAGATACATCATGAAATGTTCTTAAAAATGCCCAAATAGTCATTGTATCTTGGGGACAGTTATCGTAGCCTGTACTGCACTGAAATATACTGAGCAATCTTGTATTACAGAAAAAGTGTTCAACACTTGCCTCGATTATTATAGATCCTAATCAAGTACGCCAAACCCTCCGACCTTAATAATCGTAAGATAAGATTCATGTACTAAAAGATGGCATCATCAAGTACTGTACCAGCGGTCCTGAGAACTATCCATATTGAAAGGCTAGTGAAGGTCAACAGTTTTGAGTTTAAGATGTGGCAATAGAAGAAGTTATTTTACCTAACGACTTTGAACCTAATCTGACTCCTCAAGGAAGATGCACCGAAGGTAGTAAAGGATGAGACAGATTAAAAAAAGATCAACGCTCTCAATACGTGGAGTTATAGTGACTTTATATGCCAGAACTATGTCCTGAATAGACTAGACAACACATTCTACAACATGTATATGGTAGCCAAGACTACAAAAGAGTTGTGGAGTTCAATCGAGAAGAATTATGAAATAGAGGATGCCATAACAAAGAAATTCATCGTCAGACAATTTCTCGACTTCAAGATGGTGGACTCCAAGAAGGTTAATTACCAAGTGCCAGAATTAAAGTTGATCCTTTATGAGATCCAAGCTGAAGGGATGCAACTTAGCGAATCCTTCCAAGTAGCTATGATGATCGAGAAGCTATCCTAGCTGTGGAAGGACTTCAAGAACTACCTCAAGTACAAGAGAAAGGACATGGGCTTAGAAGACCTGATTGTGAGACTTAGGATCGAGAAAGACAATCGAAAGTCTAAAGTCAAGCAAGACAAGGCTGACTCTGAGACCACTGTGCACCTCACCAAGGGAAAAAGTGGTAAGAAGGGGAAGAAGTCTGGGGATAACAAGAAAAGTAAGAGCCCAAGAAGATCAAGGATAACTACTACAATTGGGAAAATCTGGCCATATGGGTGATGATTCGCTTCTTTGAATATTCTACCTTAATTCTACTTAACAATGAACGATCAGTCATTTGTTCAGTCTGCCTGGCATACATCAGACAAGTTTGCATGTGCCAACCTTCGACCAACCCAAAGCTCAGGTGCGTGCCAACAAGACCTAGCGCAAGCCACAGGTTCTCGGATGAACAAACCTAGCGTGTGCCAATTTATCAGCAAAATTGTAGCAAATTGTAATAAGAGTAAGTAGGGGATGTCGTACCACAGGGATTGAGTTTTTAGGCCTACTCTAAGGTTCACTTACTAGTCTAGGAGAAGATTATGAAGTTTGGTTTGTTAATTACACTATCTAAAGTCTAAAATACAAATATAAAGATCACAAACTTAAGCGATCGATTTACTAGTTACTTACTTACTATGAATAACAACTTAGGATACTAAAATGAGTAAGGTACCTAAACCAACAACATAACCATAAGATTCAGGGGGTTTATAGAGTAAGTTATGTGGTCCGAGTAGTTCTAAGGCAACATCAACCACACTTTCGTACACGATGAGTCTAAATTACTACTTAACTAGGCTTAGAAGGTTAGATATGTTCTTTCGACCCCACCAACCATCTAAACTAGCCAAGCACCAATTATAAGCTTCACTAAAAAGACAACAAGTAGGTCACCAAGGAAGATTTTTCTCCTAGCAAGAGTACTTATCATTAAACTAACCTTTCTATCAATCCTATCTCCTTTCGGTCTCAAGTTTTGACTAGCTACTAAGGCTTGTTGATCAAGCAAGTCTAAGCATGGTATGAAGCACATTAATAAGAACATATTTATAGATATACTCAACCCTCAAATCAATGGCTACATGCAAGGTAACAAGGCACCAAACTCAAAGAAAGACTACTCCCACATGCTTATATAAATAACATACATCTTTATTAACATATGGAAAGAGTAAAGGTAAGAAAGCTTAGACAAGTTCTTCAAACTTTCTTGCCTTCACATCCACGTCCAAGAACAGAGAGAGTGTGTTTGGTTTTCGTCTATTTCTTACCACACACTTGCACACACTTTTACTTACAAAGTAAAAGAAGTATATATACTAACTTACTAATGAAATAGTTAACAAAATATATAATCTAACTTATCCTAAGATAAATATCTACTACAAAATATCTACTAAGTCAGTAAACTTGTCCCTCATCCTTCTTGAAAGCCATAAGTTAACTTAAGAAGTTTTTCTCCATTTTGTTTGTCCAACACTCAGCCACTTGTTGTTTCTATCAGATTGGTCTAGCGTGCGCCAGCTTCATTTGGCGTGCGTCAGGTCTTCGTGATTTCTCATCCTTCGAGTGCACATGGATGTCTACGTGAATGGTCATTCGAGTAACGGCTACTTGGCTTACACCATGTATCCTGGCGTGCACTAGCTGCTCGTACTTTGCACTCCTTAGCTTTACGACTTCCCTCTCGTCCATGCCTTTGCGTATCCGCTCGATCATCCTCTACTTCTCCTCGAATAGGCTCCTAAAAACAAGCAAACTCAATGAAAAATGATAAACTCTACAAAAACACACAATGAACAAAAACTAACACTACGACAACTAAAATGCAAATAAATCAACCTAAAATACTAAGAAAGACCTGCTAAAAGGACATGAATAATGAGTGTTTCTAACACTCATCACACCCCCACACTTAAATCTTTTCTTGTCCCCAAGCAAAAACTCAAAATACGGACAACAACCTAAACAAAAATCAAATAAGAACAAACAAACATATAACAAGGTAAAAACATGGCATGAATGGATAAACACTTAACTTCCCTAAAAACATCAACTCACATCTCAATGAAATCATAAACTAAGTAAGTTCATCAATTCAAAATGCAAAGCACAACAAGCTAGTAAATACCTCAACACACAATTGTTGAAGCAAGTATTAACTCTATGTAAAAGACACTAGAAGGTTGACCTCATGAGGATAGAAAAGTGTTTCACTCTTATAATTTGTATGGTCAACTTCCTATCACTCTCATACATGTCAATATATCTCAAAGCATCCTACGTCCTACTCAGTATTACCTAAAAGTTGCAATGGTTGCTAATGATCGAGGGTTCTTTTCATCGGGTTATAATGGGGCTTAAGGTCAAGCTGAGGTAAAATATTTGGATGGTAGCTAAACCACCCAATCCGAGGACATGTCATAAATGTAACTAATCACTTGTCTAATCTAAACATCCTCATAAATTTCACATTTATAAGTACTCTCCCCAAGTATCCCAATGTCCTAAGACCGAGAAGTACGAGTTTTTCCTAGAAAACATGCCTTATTCAACTTTACATTCTTTTTCACTTCTTTTTCTTTTTTTTATATAAACAACATATTCACAAACTTAAACAAACTATACATACTTAGCACATTCTAGGCAAAAACTCGGCTTCTTACATGGCTAAAACTAAAACATCCCAACGAAAATAACTCAAATTAAACTTACGCTATCAACTAAGCCCAAAATATTCCCACACAAACAAACCTAAATATCCTCAGACTGGATGACAAAAGGTAAGGAAGATGGTTGATATAAGGTTCATGATTTGCTTCCTCATCTAAGATCAAGAAAAGGCTAGGCTCTATGGGTTTAAACATGGATATATAAGAGATTTTGTCTCTAAAGCTCTGGGCTCAATGTCAAAGAATGACCCCGTCTTTTTACTAACTTCCACATAACCTAGACTACGATAAGTACTAGTAGGATACCTCGATCAACTAACTCAGTATGTATCTCATGAAAAATATAGAGACTGATATCTTTTCCATTGGCTTAAATGCTCATAAGGTGCACTCAACAACCCTTTAGTCTAATCTACATAATAAAACCACTAGTCTAAACAACAAAGTGCAAGGTTACTACCAATTCCTGGGCTTTGTGCTTGAATTAAATCCCTAACTAAGAGAATGATCAAATTCTTTCTTTCTCTCATCTCTCTCTTTGCAATGACCTTTTGAACCATGCAATATCTACTTCAAATTCCAAAGGAGAATTATTTGTAAAACGGGTTATGGGCATGCAAATAACTTGTCTTGCGTGTCAAGTTACCTTTGAACTATTGTCACAAGTAAACAAAAAATAAAATTTCCTAATCCAAGTTCGTTCACCAAATTGAGCGTATATAACTAAATCCCTAGCAACGGTGCCAATTGATCACTGCTGTTAGGGTGCTGTTTCAGTCTTGTCAAGATGGCGTGCGTCAGGTTTGGTTGGCATGTGCCAAGTCTCTTGTTATGGCTTAGTTGGCATATGCTGGTTGCTAATAGCGTGCGCCAACTGTCTCGATTAGACAACTCTGGTGTACACCTAGTGTTGTTGACATGCATCAAGTGTGTTATTTAAATAGCACTGGCATACGCCTAATGTGGTTGGTATGTGCCAAGTGTTTGGCAGAAGTAATACAAAGTAAGTTAGGATTGTCGTCCCACAAAGACTGAGTTTATAGGCCAGTTCTTTGGTTTACTTACTAGTCTATGATCAAATTATGAAGTTTGGTTGATTACACACATGATCTAAAGTCTAAACAAACTAAAGGTTAGTCTAGTTAACTAACAAACTTGTTTAAACAACTTAGAACACTAAAATGAGTAAGGTACCTTAAAAACCAACATAACCAAATGATTCAGTGGGTATTTTATGTATGTGATATGGTCCAAGTATTTCTAAAGGAACAATCTACACTTTGGCACTAGATAAGTCTAAATCGATCCTTAACTAAATTTAGAATGGCTAGATATGTGCTTTTGCCCCCACCAATCATCTAATCTAGCTAAGCACCTACAATTAACATAACTCAGTGGATAAAAGGCAACCAAGGAAGATTTCTCTTCTAACAAAGCAACCCATCATCAAACTAACCTCTCCATCAAACCTATCTCCTTTCGGTCTCAAGATTTAACTAAGTACAAAGGCTTGGTGATAGCAAATAAAAGAATGGCATTAATCATGTTAATAAGAACATATTACTAAGCATTTTCACCCCTCAAAACTGTGGCCACATGTATGGTTTCAAAGTACCAAACTCATAAATAACTACTCACACATGCTTAATATGAACAACATACTTATTAAAAAACTAAAGGAAAGAGTAAAATGAAAGAAAGCTTATCAAATTTCTTCAAGTTTTCCTTCTTTTCCACTCACATACAAGGCAGAGAGAAACATCTAACTTAGTCTAATGTTTCTTGTTTTTCACACAAAACGGAGTCTTCTTACACTTAGCCCAATATACCAATACATATACTCAAGCTAAAATACTAAAGATTAGGTTTAAACATAATATCCTAGTAAAATATCTAAGCAAAATATCTTAAAAGTCTGCCATTTTTGTTTCCTTCATCATCATAGGCATTAATTGGTGGCCGAATGCATTATCCCCAATTTGTCCAACCATCAACTCAGCCACTTGCAAATTTTATCAGTCTTATCCTTGCCTGGCGTACGCTAAGTGCCATTGGCGTACGTTAGGTCTTCATATTCTAGTTCCGATGATTTTTACCTGGTTATTTGCATGACTGATCTTTTGCATGCTTGGTCTTTAGCGTGTGCTAGGTCTTTTAGCGTGTGCCAAGTCCTTTGGCATGCACTAGCTACCCTTACTTTGCACTCCTTGCCTTTGTGAACTTCTTCTCGCCCATGCCTTTGTGCGCTTGCTCGATCATCCTCCACTTCTCCTCAAATTAGCTCTTAAAAACAAGAAAACACAATGATAAATGATAAACTCAACTACAACATATAATGAACGAAACTAACACAATGAGAACTTAAATTCAACTAAAATAACTAAGAACACTAGGAAACATAACCAAAATAAACACAAACATTGAGTATTTTACACACTCATCACATACCCAACAGTGGAAACTAACAACTTTGAGATCAAGACCAACCTTATTCAGATGGTTCGTCAAGACCAGTTTGAGGGCTCTCTTTCAGAAAATCTTGCGAAGAAAATCCAAATGTTTGAAGATCACTGCTAAATAGTCAAATACAATGGTGTCCCAGTAGATGCCATCAAATTACAACTATTTATGCAAAGCTTAAAAGATGTCGCTAGAGAGTGGGTAGACTCATATCCTGCAGGCACTTTTACTATATGGGATGAGCTAGCAGACAAATTCTTGGAGAAATACTATCCACCAGGTAAGACCACTCAACTGCACAACACAATTTCTCATTTAGGTAGTAAGGTGGCAAATCATTGCACGAGGCTTTGCATAAGGCCCTACTCCGCAACTGCCCATACCATCAGATTCATAACTTGATACTCATCTAAACATTCTATAATGGATGTGAGCCATAAATTTGAGTCAATCTAGATGTAGCACCTGGAGATATTTTGACTGAAAAGACAGAAGATGAAGGCCTATAGATCATCGAAGCCATGCCACCAACAACCATAAGTGGGGCAAGCAAACCAAAAGGAAGAAAGTGGCTAGTGTGCAGGATAACAACTATATCACTATGCTTCAAGCACACGTGGCAGCTCTTTATAGATAGTGCACTTTACATTCACACCACCATCTGCACCACCCGCTTAGGTTTGCGAAATTTGTACTGAACCTCATATTATTGACAAATGCTCTTTTATGGCTGAATCTGTGAATTATGTGGGTAATACAAATAGGAATAATAATCCATATTCTACTACGTATAATCTGCATTGGAGAAACTACCTAAATTTTTCATAGAGAAATAATGCAGGTCAAAAGGTACCTCAATAATAGAAACCTCGTACACTTGGTGGTAATGTTGAAGGTCCTCCACCACAGCAATTCTAGCTATATCAGTAGAAGTGACAACAACAAGTACCACTTCAGCAAGATCGTAGGAGTGAGGATGAGTTGAGGAAGCAATTCTCAGTAATGAAGCCACAATAAAAAATTTGGAGATACAAATCAGATAGTTAGCTGCTCAATTATATGTGAGGTTGTCAGACAAACTTTCGAGCAATACTGAAGTCCCTCTAACCAAGCAGGAGCACTGTAAGGCAATCACAACCAGAAGTAGGCTAGATTTGGGGAAGAATACAACAAGTTTAGCAACAAAATCTCTAATAAGGCTAGTAAGTGAAGAGGAAGAAGAGCTCTGGGTGATTTCTACAATAGCAGAGAAAGACAAATCCATAACAGAGTCTACCAAGGTAGCACAGGAAAGAAGATATTCTCCACCACCTTTTCCTCAAAGAGTGAACAAGCAAGCATCTCATCCAAGCTATTAGAAGTTTTTGAAACTATTCAAAAATCTCTATATCAACATTCCACTTCTTGATGCCTTTGAGCAAATGCTTACTTACAAGAAGTAGATCAAGAAGTTTATTTCAAAGAAGAAGAGTATTGACTAGAGGGTATAGTATAATTTTGACCCAGGATTTCCCTCAGAAGATGAAGGACCCCGATAGTTTCACCATTTTGTGCACTATTGGAGCTCAAACTTTTAAGAAGGCACTCATTAATCTTGGGTCCAGCATTAATCTCATGCCATTTTCTATATTTCGGAAGCTTGGATTGTGAGATATGAAATCTATATTAATAATTCTCCAGCTTGCAGATTGATTAGTGGCTACACCCAAGGGTATCGTAAAGAATGTACTGGTGAAAGTTGACACATTGATCTTTCCAGTAGATTTCATTGTTATAGAGATGGAAGAAAATTGTGATGTTCTACTCCTTCTTAGCTGCCTACTCATTTCTAGCCACCGAAAAGACTAGTATTGATATGGAGAAAAGAGAGCTATGGTTCAAGGTTTGTGAAGATGAAATCATGTTCAATGTGTTTGAAGTAGCTAAGTATCCTTCCAGAGAAAATGATTGCTACTACATTGATGTCATTGATAAGATTATGACTATGCATACTATGGATGCCTTTGCTGAAACCAAATTAGGGATGTAGACATCATGGGTACATGCAACAAAATCTGTTGAACTAGACAATACACAAAGATTAGAGCTGCATGCATCTATTATCATACCGTTAGAACTTGAGCTCAAGCCACTTCCGAGTCATCTCAAATATGCTTATTTGTATGAAGGTAGTAAGCTCCCTGTAATTATCTCTGCCTCTTTGAATCAAGAACAAGAAGACCAACTTCTCAAGGTGTTAGGATAGAAACTTGGCAATGTCAAAGGTATTAGTCCCTCCCTTTGCCAACATAAAATCATCTTAGAGGAGGACTTTACACCCTTCAGTGGAAGCCCAGCATCGATTGAACCCAAAGCTGAAGGAGGTAGTGAAAAAGGAAGTGATCAAGTGATTGGATGCTGGCATCATCTACCCATTTCAAATTCTAAGTTGGTAAGTCCAACTCAGTATGTGCTGAAGAAATGGGGTATTACTATTATTCCAAATATGAATAATGAGCTTATCCTCATGACGAGGGATGTCTTTGTGCCAACAAACAAACACCCGTTGCAATAATAGTGAAGTAAAGTGTCGAACCACGAGGAACTAGTCTAGACTATCTTTTTGGTTAGCTAGCTAGTGTAGGACAAAATTAATGAGAAAGATCTACCTAAATCTAAAGCTACGAATGATTGATCACTTCTGTGAGGGAGATTATGTGGTCTGGGTCTGATTGGCGTATGCCAGGTGTGGCTGGCGTACGCCAGGTCTCTTGTTTTGTCTAGGTTGGCATATGCTAATAGAACTTGGCGCACGCCAGGTCTCGGGCAGAAGCAAAACTGTCTACTGGTTTAACTAACTAAACTGAGATTTAGCAACTTAAAACACAAAAGTGAGTAAGGTACAATTAAAACCAATGTAACCATTTGATTCAGGGGGTTTATTACGTTTGTGATATGGTCCGAGTGTTTTGAAGATGACCAATCTACACTTTCGCGCTAGATTGGTCTAAATCGATACTTAACTAAGCTTAGAATGGCAAGATATTCTCTCGACCCCAAAAACCAACTAAACTCAGCCAAGCACCAACTATGCATATCACTCAGTGGACAATCAATTACCAAGGAAGATCTCTCTCTCACAAAGTAACTAATCATCTAGTTAATTCATCCGTTAATCCTATCTCCTCTCGGTCTCAAGAGTTAACTGAGTTCATCATCTATAATCCTAAACCATTGTCAAAGGCTAGAACTAATAGTGATCATAATCTAAGTGATTCCATGATTAAGCATTAAGCTCATTAACTAGAACATACTCCTTAGCATTTTTATCCCCTAAACCAGTAGCTACATGCACGATTTTAAGGTATCACACCCACTTAACAACTAAACACACAAATCAATAATAACAAACAACATAAAATATACAAAGCAAGACAAATGAAACATGAACATAAAAGAGAGGGATAGAGAAAGCTCAAGAAGATCAAGCCTAAGCCTCCTCCAAGCTCCCCTCACGTTCCTGCCTCCTTGTAGAGAGTTACATTTTCGTGGCCTCTCTTGGCTCTCTACTCTCTGCCTCCCTTATCTCCTCCTCTTTCACACAAATGTACACATTATTACATAAGTTCAAAGTCAAAAGTAAATAAAATGGTTTTTAATCTAAATATCCTAACCACTCAAAAAAGATGTCCCCCATACATGTTTCTTATCATCTTCAGAGGCCAAAACTCGAGTGTCATGGCCCCCTCCAATGTTTGCCATTGAAATGAGCAAGTGGGTTGGCCAAATTCTGTCTCTGTCAGGGGTTGGCATATGCCAATTGTACCTGGCATATGCCATGTATTTGGTTTTGCTTCATTGGCGTGCGCCAGACGGCATTGGCGTGCGCCATTCTTGCGTTTTGGACCTTTTAGACTCAGAATGTGAAGATGCCTATTAGAGACAACGTCGTGGCCCTAGATGTCTTCTTTCCAACGCCACCAACCTCATCGCATTTGGACATCGTATGCAAAAGTTATCATTATTTGAGTTGTGCGAGGTCTGGCCTGGCGTACGCGAGCAACGACGTTGCTCATTTTTTAGGTTTAGATGGCATGCGCCATGCTCTTACAGATTGCCATTCTTGCCTTTGTATGCTCCTTTTTGGCCACGTCTTCGTGCATTCGGTTAAGCATCCTCCATTTTACTCATATAAGCTCCTAAAAACAAGAAAACTCAGTGAAGACAAAAGACCACATTAAAAGACATAATGCATGATAACACACATTAAGACAATGAAAACACACCAAATCAACTAGGAACAATGATAAAGCAACACTAAAATATACATAAATAATGAGTGTTGTTGACACTCATCACCTCACATGGATAGTAGTTGGCTAGTGCGTCTGCACTGACTTTTGGAAATTAAACAAGGCCACTTGGAAGGATCACTTTCCACTACTATTTATTAATCAGATATTGGATTGATTGGCAGGTCATGCCTATTACTGCTTCTTGGATGGTTACTCCAATTATTTGCAAATCCCAATTGCCCCTGAAGACCAAGAGAAGATCACCTTCACTTGTCTATATGGTACTTTTGCTTTTTTTCAAATGCCATTCTGACTCTGTAATGCACTTACCACTTTTTAGCGGTGTATGATGGTAATCTTCTCTGATATGGTTGAGCATCAAATCAAAGTCTTCATGGATGACTTCTCATTATTCAGAGATTCATATGAGGAGTGTCTCATACATCTAAGCAAGGTTCTTGAATGTTGCAAGGATACCAACTTGGTCCTCAATTGGAAAAAATAACATTTTATGGTGATGAAAAGAATGGTCCCCAGCCATAAGATTTTAAGCAAAGGTCTGGAAGTTGACATGGCCAAGTTGGAAGTCATTGATAAGCTTCCACATCCACTATTAGTTAAGAGGGTACAGAGTTTTCTAGGCCATGCTAGATTCTATCAACATTTCATCAAGAATTTTTCAAGATCACCAAGCCCCTCTGCAAGCTGCTTGAGAAAGACACACCTTTTGTGTTTGATGAAGAGTGCAAAGTGACCTTTAAAATGCTAAAAGAAGCACTAGCATCTGTGCCAATTATCATATCTCTAGATTGGGAGCTGCCCTTTGAGATCACGTGCGATGTGAGTGACTATGTAGTTAGAGTTGTGCTTGGACAGAAAAAGGCCACAAGATTTCATACTATTTACTATGCAAGTTGCATACTCAATAATGCTCAAGTCAATTACGCGATTGCAGAGAAGGAATTCCTCACAGTGGTCTTCGCTCTTGACAAGTTTCGAGCCTACCTGCTTGGAAGTAAGATATTGTGTACACGAATCATGCAGCCATTTGCTACCTCTTCACTAAAAGGATGCTAAGCCCAGGCTCATCAAATGGAGCTTCTTCCTCCTAGAGTTTGACATTGAAATCTGTGATCGGAATGGCACGGACAACTCAGTGGCTAATCACCTCTCACGCCTTTAGAACCCATCAGTAATATCTTTCTCCCCAATTAATGAATCTTTTCATGAAGAAAAGTTATATGTATTAGATGTGGTTTCAATTCCATGGTACACTGATTTTGTCAATTATCTTGTAAGTAACATCATGCCCTAAACTTTTCTTTCGACCAGAAGAAAAGATTTTTGCATGATGTCAAATTTTACGTATGAGATGAACCATATCTCCTCAAATAAGAAAAAAATTAGCTATTGAGAAGGTGTGCATAACAGGAAGAGTAAGAGCTTATTCTCAACCACTGTCATAACTCCCCATATGGAGGCCACTTCGCTAGGAGTGCATTACCGCTAAGGTGCTACAAAGTGGATTCTACTGGCCCTCTTTATTTAAAGATACTACAGAGTTTGTGAATAAATGTGATTGCTACCAAAGGATGATTAATATATCCTGTCGTCATAAGATGCCGCAAAATAGAATCTTAGAGGTGGAAATATTCAATGTATGAGGATCGAATTCATATGACCTTTTGTGCCATCCGATTGCAATCTTTACATCCTCTTGGTCAACTATGTGTCTAAGTGGGTAGAAGCAGTGGCACTCCTAACCAATGATGCAAAAGTGGTGATCAAGTTTTTACAAAAGAACATCTTTAGTTGGTTTGGAACTCCCAGGATTCTCATCAACGATGGCAGTAAACACTTCCAAAATAATCTACTCATAAATGCTCTAGCAAAAAATATGGGGTCACACATAAGAGTGCTACAGCTTATCACCCTCAGACTAGCAGACAAGTCGAGGTCACTGATCAGGAGATTAAGCAAATCTTGGAGGTCACTATAAACCCCTCACAGAAGGACTAGTCTAGTAAGCTGCACGATGTACTATGGGCATATAGGACTGCGTACAAGACTCCTATCGACATATTGCCATACCAACTGGTCTATGGAAAAGCTTTCCAACTTCTACTTGAACTCGAGCATAAGGCATATTGGGATCTATATCGATTGAACTTGAATCTTGACAAAGCCAGCGAGAGGCAAATGTTACAGCTTGAAAAGCTCAAAGAGTTTTGACTAGAGGACCAAGAAGTGGCATGACAAAAAGATCCTTCACTGTGAATTCTTTACCAGTCAACAGGTATTCCTACATAACTCACGCCTTAAGCTCTTTCTAAGAAAACTCAAGTCAAGATGGACTAGCCCATATACGACTATTGTTGTTTCACCTCACAGAGCAAACTAGATTCGAAATCTGGACACACGTGAGGAGTTCATAGTGAATGGGTAGTGGTTGAAGGTGTACCTTGGTGACTAGTTCAATACACAAGAGTCTTGCATGGACTCTACTTAGTAAGACTCCACCATCGTTAAGCTAACAACATTAACTTAGAACTACCTCTTATAGTACTCTTCTTTTTACATTTTGTGTCACTCATCTAAGTTTTCCTAAGTTTGTGGGTTTCTAGGAGAATGAATATAGTGTCACCCTTGAAAAAAATGTTATTTCATTTATTTTTGTAGGATAATAGGTCGAGCAGAGTCACGCTACAAATCCTAGATGCAGAAGAATCAAAATCGGTAAAACCCAATGACTGCTGGCCCAACTAGCAACTGCTAGGGGGGGAAACAGAATGCTTCCCCAAGAGTCCAGCGACTGTTGGCCTACCCAGTGATCGTTGGGGGGGGACCTCAACTACTACAATAAATATCCTTGGCCCATTCCTCTCATGTACCACCAACCTCACAACTCCTCTACACCTAAACAAACACAAACATCCTCCACTAAAAATCCCCTTCCATACCACCACACGCCACCCCACTCTATGGTCATCACCAAAAACATTTTTACCCGAATTGGTTTTTCTTTTGCATATTCTAGCAAACTACTTCAAGTCTATACACACTACCAACTAGGCTTTGACACCTTCGCCATGGCCTCCCCGATAACCCACCCGACAAGAACTACCAACCATTGACCCATTGACCACCGTTGACCAATTTCTACCATGGAACCCAAAGCATCAAGCTCTTACCTTTCAGTTGCTTCAAAGCATTAACAGACCAAACCTACCTCGCTATCAGGCCCTAGTTCACAAGCATGGTAGCTCGCCAATATCTCAAAAAGGTATGACTCACCCTTCCTTATTTTCTATGCACAGGAAGGTGACTGGTATTGTAAGCTTGAATCGTGTGAGTTAATTCATCATGCTATTATTGCCTAGGATGAAATGCATAAGATTGCCATTAAAGATGAGTTGCGTGCTATTTTGCATAAGGCAGGGTCAGAATTATTTGCCAATGTCATTGTAGATGTTGATCTTAAGGCAGTCCTAGAGGTTTATTGCACGGTTAAAGTAGCAGCCAATATCGTATCCTTCACAACACATATTTAGGGGACCCCAATCACTGTCGATGAGTCGTTGCTTATTAGCTTGATAGACATTAAGGATGGGTGTGGATCTTTAGATTTTCATTTCGACCTAAATGTCTATACTGCACTTTAGTATTTTGCACTACTTCATGTGTGCCTATTTTAGCGGTCAACATGAGGATTGTCAAGTTAATAGGACTCAGATGTACACCCTTCATTGCATTTAGCATCATAAGCCATTTAATTCTTTTGCATTAATCTATGATGTCCTAACCCATACTCTTTAGTAGACTAAGCTGTAGTACTTAAGGCTTGGCCATATTATTGCTATGCTAGTTTGACACTTTCTTCTAAGTCAGGAAGCTCCAGCAGAAATCATATCCTCATACCTTATCAATTAGAGCTATCTCGTGGCATGGTGACTACTCTTTAAGCGAGAGTAACCTGGTAACAAACCCATCCAGGACCGACTACATGAAGAGTCCGCTATCCTGCTTCTTGAGCACTAGGTAGAGATCAATGAGCTTATAACTTGCCTCACCGATCTAAAGATCAAGGTCCAGACCTTGGCCACTGATCACGCTGCTCGTTGGTAGTAATATCAAGATATGCATGCATATGTTGGTGCTCACTATATGTAGTCTAGCAAGAGTATAATGCTTGATGTGAAGCCATTGAGGAAGCACATTAGGCTGGCTCCAGAGTTAACACCCACCACCACCACCTCTGTAATCTTGATCAGCTGATCTATTTGCTTCTCCTTTGTCTTCCTTTTATGTGTGATTGTCTATTTTGTGTTGTGTTTGTTATGAGTGGTTTGCCTCTACACATTGAGGACAATGTGTTTGCTAAGTGTGAGGGTGTGCACGTTATGTGTTTGAACTTTTGTGCTTACTTTTCTTTGTTGTTCTGTCATACATATATGATCGAGTCTATTCTATATGTGACATATATTTTAATTAAAGTGTTGTGTCTTGTGCAACTAATGAAGAATCCCTTGATTTTTGAACTTTTTGGTAGAAGCCAAATCCCATGTCATGCTAGAAATCAAGCTTGAGTGGAATGAGTAAGAATACATAACAACCTCACCCTTGACTCTTTAGGCTATTCGTTACATCTGGTGAGCTAGACTAGTGGAATTGATGAGTGACCTTATGAGGATTTTGAGCTAAAGGAGAGGACAACCATTTTCATTCATTCATCAGGTGCTTGTACGATTCAAGTAATGAGAGTGTTATATGATTACCTAGCATAACTCGATGAGGTAAAGATTATCAATGACCATCTTTGTTATGAGCTTAGAGCCTTAAAGCCAAAAATCCCTATTCATATCCATTGTTAACCTATTGAGCTTTAGCCTATTTGTTGAAAATACTATATGTAAGCCACTATACATATCCATATTTGCTCACCTTCCCGCCTTTGACTATCCATCTGAGGACGCATTAAGATCTCACCTTATGGGGATTTTCTGATATGCATTAGGATCCATAGTTGAAGATAAAAAATATGCAAAGATTTGACTTGTAGTGTTCCACAAAAGAAAAAGAAAAATCTTGTGCTAGAAAAAGAAAGAAGAAGAAAGAAAAAAATGGAAAAAGAATGAAGAAAAATAAAAGTGGAAAGTTGGCAAAAAGTGAAAAAAATCGAGGAAAAGTGGAAAGAAAAGATTGGTTGTGGAAGCAAAAGCACAAGGAACAATAAAGCAAGTCAGAATAATTGGTCTTTAGGAATTGGGATACATTAGGATAAATGCTTAGACATAGGGTGAGATGCGTAGAATAGATGAGAGTTAGAACATATTTGTATAGCTCCTTAGATTCGGTGGCTAAGCTACTACCCATATGCACATATCTCCTCACTATTATTCGCAACCCTATTACAACTCGATAAAAGTCCCTCTAATAACACAATTTGTTTTATCTTGAATATGCTCTCGTATGATGTCTAGCATTCTTAGACCCCAAACATGTATACGAACAATAAGATAGTTGACTACTACATAAGTGTAAGCATATTTTGATGCAACCCTCTGAGTGGTCAACCCTTTAGTATAGAATGCTTGGTACGAATAATGGGCTAAACTATTAAGGGTAGACTATCTATGTGATTCTTATTCGTAACACTCGGGTGTGTGATCTACGTGATTATGGAGTAGTCTTATGATAAGGATTTAAACTTTAAGGGTACCATTTAGTTGGGTCTTTTGATACGCCTTCCTTAAGGACAAGCAAGGAAGTAAGTGTGGGAGTGTGTTGTGGGTGTGAGCACATGTCTAATTTGCATTATTTGGGTATGTGTTAGACATACTTTGTGCTAGTTTGAGTTATGTTTTAAGTGTCTTTAAGTTATTTTGCCATTTTTCATCGTGAAGTAGGATATTTGTCGATTTCTTGTATTTTGTAGGTAGTCAGAAAGAATGGCGAGCTGGGTGAGAATCGGTGAGGTCGCACAAAGAGTCAACAAAGAATCAGAGAGCTATTGCGATAAACCCAATGGTTGCTGGACCCCCTAGCAGTCGTTGGGGGGTACAAAAAGCACATTCGAGGGCCAGCAGTTGTTAGCCACTCAGCGGTCACTAGGCAGATAGAATTTCAGTCTATTTGGAGATCGGAGTTTTACCAATTTAGTAAGGTTATTATTTAGGTATGTTTGGCTTGGCTATATATAGGCTTTAAGCCTAGGGTTAGGAAAAACACTTGATAGCTTTCGCTCAAGACAATTACTCTTAGCTTTCGTTATTGTTATGTTCATAAGGATTGCAATCAATAATTTAGATTTTCATTCAACAAGGTTTTTCATATCTTGTAATCAATATTTGTCTTTTCATTCATCTTCTTGGTTATTCATTGTTTGACTAATTCCTTTTGTGTGTTAAGAACTGAGATTGACACCCTTGATTCATAACACGGATTTCATCTGCATAGTTTTATTGATTTTTTTATCATTGTTCGAATTTAGAACTGGCAACTCTAAGTTCACATAACAATTCATAGCTAATCACTTAGTTTTGATTACTTAGATTAAAATTGGAAATCCATAATTCGGTAATTAGAGAATTGATTTTTCTGTCTCTGTGGAGATGATCTTAATTACTACTATATTACTTGTGCGATCATGTTCTCCTATACGTGTTTTTTAACCAAATATTTATCTCATCATAATGCGAAAGATTTAGAAGTGTGGAACCAGGGATCAGATCAATTTGATGCTAAATATCGCACAAGGGAGGTAGTCCCATGGGTAGCTCATCCGAGAATACATCTGCACATTCTTGTAAGATCTTGGAAATCTTGATAGCATTAGCTACCTCCTCCTTTAATTAGTGCTTGCCTTCAATCATGAGCACAAAACACAAGCTTAATTCCTTCAAAGAATCTTGAACTTCCTTGATCTTTGCAACCAATATAACTATTTTATGGTACTGTTCAATTGGGTCTTGGTTTTTTTAGCTTTCTACGGAGTAAAGTGAACTGGCATCCATCTTTCTTTACTTCGTAGGTATTCTATTTTCCCTTGTGTACAACCTTGTTATCAAATTTCCACAGTCTTCCCAAAAGAGTATTGCACGTATCCATATTGAGTACATTACAAGTAACCATGTCGGAGAATTTTTCTATTGTCATAGTAAATTCCTACAGTCTTCACAACAAGTATTAACTTGAAGCCCTCCTCTGGATTGCTCCCAACCAATCAAATAATGAGAGGGGTATGGTTTGATCTTTAGTCCTAACTTCTCTACCATTCGTGCACTAATGAGGTTCTCTTGACTCCCTCGATAATACTCCTCTTCACTATTGGAGTCTTCAGGTTCTTCTTTATCACTCTCTTTCAAAGGTGCACAAAAACATGATTCTGCTTCTTCTCCATCTTTCTCGTATAATTGTGTGAACTTTCATCACAGGCATTTGCTTGACTTGTGCCATATTGCATTGCACTTGAAATGTTGAATGTCCAATGAACTTTTAGTCACTTTTTTTTCCCTTTCTTTATGGGAGATCAACATTGGCAGGGGTAGGTCGACCTCTCAGAGAACTCCTTAGTTTAGCCACGAAAGCGACACCTTTTTCTTCTCCTCAATTATAGCTAGATGGTTGGCTAGACTTAGAGAAATGGATCGTGACCACTTTCTTCTTCTTCAAAGCTAAACAAATTTTTCGAGCCTTTGTGCATGCATCTTGGAAGTATAAGAACATGTCAAACTCCATTCAAATCTTAACTTCATAATTGAGACCATCCATGAATCTTACAATCATCTGGTTCTCATTTTCTTCTATGTCATTATATGCAGCCAATCTTATGAACTCCGCAACATTCTCATCAATGGATTAGTTGCCTTACATGCATGATAAGAATTGCAGGTAGAGAGACTGATGATAATCAATCAACAAGAATCTCTCTCGCAGGGCTTGCTCCATGGTTGGCTAGTCACATACAGGTGGATCTCCTCTTCTTCTTTGGGATTCTTGTTCCTTCCTCTACCAAATAGAAGCTCTTAACTTGATCTTAAAAACAATGTAGTTTACATTTTTCTCTTTTTTGAGTTCTATGTAGTCAAAGAATTTCTCTACAAAATCAAGCTAGTTCATAAATCCCTCCACATCCATATCTCTATAGAACTTCTTGATGTTCATTTTAAATGGATGATCAATACACCTATAGTACTTGCCTCCTCTATCCTCTCCTCGATTCAACTCCCTTCTAGCTCCACGTCCACCATCAGTATGCCCTCTTCCCCTACCTCCTCAACCTCCTCCTCTC
Source organism: Hypericum perforatum (assembly GCA_012979155.1). Lineage (NCBI taxonomy): Eukaryota > Viridiplantae > Streptophyta > Magnoliopsida > Malpighiales > Hypericaceae > Hypericum > Hypericum perforatum. Next base: position 19,368 of record SOPF01015308.1, read on the forward strand.
AAGTCTTGCACATCATCAAGCTCATCATCCTCCACTCCCAATAGGTTATTCCTCATCTCCACTGGTAGAGCTTGTGCTACTAGTTGCACGACTATGTTTCTTAGCTACGTAAGGACTTCTTATATCAAGGTCTTAAGGTCTCCAAGTTGTTTAGCTATGTCGAAATTGGACATAGTGCTCAACTTTATGGTGGAGTTTGGTGGTTAATAGAGACACGAATCAGGGAATCACATAACCTTACTGATCAGCTCTTGGATGGGCTTAATAAATGAGTTTTATGAAAAGGAAAACTTACTCTCAATATGGGAATTGAGGTGGATCTCAATCAAGCTATGATACCATCTAATGTAGCATAGCGGAAGACAACATGACAAATGAAGTACATGGGCTAGGATAAATTTAACAACATCATAACTTCCATTGCTAAGTTGAGATTTGCTTGATTACAATTCAAGCGGCCAGTCAGGCTAAGGTAAGGAAACATGCATGCAACGCAAAGATGAACTTCCAACTCAGGAATTTCGGGAAATAATGTTTGCCTTATTCATTATTGTTCTTGCCTTTAAAAAATTGCAAATTCAGGCAGGTCTTTACTCAACAAGGCTGGCTGTTATAAGCTTTCAAATCCCTAATTATTACATATAATTACAAGTATTAAAGCATGATGTTTCAATTGCTAATGGAAAGATAACAAATGAAAGAAAATAATGCTATCTTAAAGTAGCTTTTTCAAAATGAAAGGAAATTAGATAGACTAGATGATGGATACAAGCCATGCACACGTAGATCTTTCCTTTCAGCTTGCACTCATCCCTACGACACAATTGAAGTCTCTTTCTGCAAGTCAATTTCCTACAACGTGGGACTAAGATCAAGATTATGAGTGTCTTAGCATTCGGAGGAGGTAAAAAGAAGTTAGTTCTCCCCCAGAGTCAAAGGGTTAGACGTGTGTTTGATAAAATACGAGACGTGCTCAAAGAACTCGACATTGAAAGAGACAATTTCCAACTTTAGCTTAGGGAGTAACATATGTATACTTTTTGGGTAGTAGAGTAGCAAAAAAATGCATCAAATCGATGTCTTGTCAAGTTTGGTGCTTTTTTTGTTGGAACCCAGACATAAACATAGCAGCCAAAGACTCGTGAGTATGATAAATCTAGAATTTTGTTAAGAAGGACCTCAATTGACGACTTCTAATTCAGCACAAGATTGGAAACTGATTGATCAAGTTGCAGGCTGTGAGAATCCCGTCACTCCAGTAGCATTTCTTGACTTTCATCTTAAATATTATGGTGCGAGTCACTTTGCAGTTTTTTCTTTCTGCTATTTTATTCTACTATAGAGTATATGTGCACGATGTTTGGTGAATGATCCCTAAGTTCACAAGGTAGTCAATCTGCTATTTTTTGTATTCAGAGCCATTGTTAGTACAAAAAAATTTAACATGAGCATCAAATTACGTGCAAATCATAGCATAAAACTCTCAGAATTTTGTAAAGACATCACTCTTATGTTTCAAAAAATAAACCTAGGTAGCTTTACTATAATGATCGATGAAAGAAAAAAAATAATTATAACCATCATAAGAGAACTGGGGAAAGGTCCAAACGTCAGGGTGTATCAATTGAAAAGAAAAATTATAGACGGAGTCTGAACACTTAAACAAAGGCTTGTATTGTTTAGCCAGACTAAAGTTTTTGCAATAACTTGGGCAGTTATTGAAATTAGGAAATAATTCGGTAAGAAAAGGCTAAGGTTGTGTCAAAATTGAGCAAGTTTAGGATCATTTATAGCAAGGGCTTGAGGGCTACGATTCAGAAGATAGAGGCTGTTGTGTAAGGTGCCTTCACTGATCTTCTTCCGCATATTGCAATCTTGAAATTTCATAGAGTTAGCAGTAAAATGGGCTTCACAATTTAAATCTTTAGTAATCTTACTAATGAAAATAAGTTACTCGACAGATTTGGTACAAATAGAAGATCAAGACTTCTCTTGGTGTTAAATAATAGGACACTTCCTCTTCCTTTAATGGGAATTGTAAACCCATTTGCAAGAATTATCGATTAATCAATAATTTCCTGGAAATTATCAATGGACTTTCTGTCATTCGTCATATGTTCATTTGCATTAGAATCAATTATCCATTTTTTTTTGCAGTTGTGTGGAATTGTAGATAACAGTAGTAAAACATAG
>SOPF01015377.1:0-13706 GCA_012979155.1 Hypericum perforatum
AAACAACTATACATACTTAGCACGTTCTAGGTAAATACTCGGCTTCTAACATGGTCATAATACAAATCCCAACAAAAATAAACCTAATGAAACCCAAGCTACCAACTAAACCCAATACACATTCAAACCTATAAGTCCTCGAATCAGATGATCAAAGGTAAGGAAGATGGATAGTATATGGTTTGTAGTCGGCTTCCTAATCTAAGATCAAGAAAACGGCTAGGCTCAAATGGTTTAAACAAAGGATATAATATGGATTTTATCTCTAAAGCTCTAGGCTCAATACCAAAAAATGCCTCCGTCTTCTCACTAACTCCTACGCAACCTAGACTTTGATAAGTACTAGTAGGATACCTCAATCAACTGACAAAGTATGCACCTCATGAAAAACATAGAGATGGATGTCTCTTCCTTCGGCTCAAATACTCATAAGGTACACTCGTCAACCCTTTAGTCTAGTCTATATAATGAAATCACTAATCTAAATAACAAAGTGCGAGATTTCTACCCAATTCCTAGGCTTTGTGCTCGAATTAAATTCCTAACTAAGAAAATGATAAAATTCTAACACAAGTTAAAAATTTTTGAGGGGGATCAAATTTTTGAAAAATTCATGCCAAGTCTAAACCTAAACAAAACAACCTAATATGCAGACTTACTAAACAATCTAAAAGAAAAATTCTGATAAGGAACCTTCCCTCACACTTGAATGACACAATGTCCTCAAGGTGTCTAAGATACTAATAAGCACCTAATCTAAAAGAAAAACAAGGGTGAGATAGTTTTATCTCGATGACCTAATACGTTAAGAAGCATTAAGGAGATCGAACCTTGAAGAGCTCAAAATCCCGTACCAAGTCACCAAAGATATGAAAAACCAATCTCAAAATAAACATACACAAATAAACATGCAACAGAATAACTAACTAATGACTTGTTATGTAGACTACCTTCTTGTGACCTTTTCGGCTTTAAGCCTAATAGGATCACCATACAATAGCATAACATAATCATTAAATGAGTTACAAACACACAAAACTCAAAAACAGAGTCAAAATATAAGAAAATAAACAAACAAAGAAAACAAATAAAGAAAAATTCAAAAGTAAAGGAATAGGAGCTCCTTGTCAATGATCAGAAACTAGAGGATGTGGTGGCGGGAAAATGAAACCATTGCTGAAGTTCTTTGCCCAGGTGCATATCTATTTAGCATGCACTCGCTGCTGCTCATAGTGCTCCCTCTAGAATGCCATATGAGCTTTCTAATCGGTGTAGAACGCCCTCTGCTCCTCTCTCTGAGCTCTCAGCTCAGCCTCCATGTGAGCATTGTAGTCGTATTGGCAGTCCCATCCAGCTGCATTGCTAACTGCATAGTCCTGCAGTTGCACGCCGTAGCCATGAAGCTGCTCTTGATGACCATGTAGCTATACCTGCATCGCAGCTAACTAGTCACATAAAAAGTCCATATCTACCTGCGAGTCAGGCGCCTGATAAGTCCTGCATCATCATGCTGGGCCTGGTATTGGTGGCTTGGGCCTGCCTGCTCCTGCTACTCCTCTTTCTGTGTTGGCACCCTTACTGGTGCCCCAAGGCATAACTATACTGCCTGCCTCTCCTCTCAAGGCTTGTACTTGGTACTCGACGACTTCCTCTCTATTGATCATTGTTTTCTTGATCAGCTTGCTCATATGGAGCTTCTTAATGCCAAGTGGCACTGGCTCCAGTATTATCCCACGAAAATCTATAAACTGCCTTAAAAAATGGTGACATGCTTTGCGAGAAATAATATGGCCTAAGTACAGATACCTAGGTTCCCTATCGCTAATAGATCTAGCAAAGTAGTCGATGATCATGGCGAAGGTGCTAAAGGGAATATCGTGGCGAAGGCAATCTATAGCATAGAGATGAGATCGGAAGACTTTAGACTCTTCCCATTGACCACTAATGGTCAGAAGCATAAAGTGATGGAGGATGCCTAGATATGGTTCTTTAATCAGCGATGGTGTCCTCCCTGACTTGTATCGCTCAAACCCTATAATCTCGTGCCATGCCTGATGGGCCTAACTAGTGGGAGAGAAGTCTAAAGTACCTGGTCCAGCCTTAAGGCTGAAAAGGTCGTTGAACTCAACCTCATCCATGCTAAAATCAGTGTCAAATACATGTGCAGTAAAAGATCATCTGTTAGCCACAACCTACAACGTGCAATAGAACTCTAACACTAATTCTTGCCTAGCCATAATCTCTCTGTTCTCAAAGTATCTCCATCATAATTTCTAAAAGTTGGCCTCAGCTATCTATATACCCTAGTTACTCCATATCATTCCAATCAATCATAAAATGACTAAGGGCACTGAGGCGTGAAATTTTTTGATATCTCTGTCCCTCCCAATCATGAAAGATTATGAAGGGAGCGTTGTAGTGGCCACGGATGTCTGGTGGTGGCAATCCAGGAGGAGAAGGTGAAGGGTTTCTTGCTCGCTTCCTCCTGTCTCCGCGTGAAATCCAGCTAGATCCTGTAGCATCTGCCATTACAAACTTCATTTTGGACCTTGGAAAGTACAGGTAAACGTATTGGGAGTGTTGGGCTTGTGGAATTTGGAAGTTCTGGAAAGGCAGGAATTTTTGGAATTTGAAACTTTGTGAAGAAACTGATCTGCTCGGGAGTTTTATAGCCGATTTTGTCCAAATCTAGCGTGCGCCAGGTCCATTGGCATGCACCAACTTCCTCCTTTCTGCGATATTTGGCGTACGCCAACCTCATTGGCATGTGCCAGGTTCCTTAAACACGAAAGACATAGCGTTCGCCTTATACTTTGGCGCGCCCCATATCTGTACACTACTCAAAAACTATAAACTTAGACTAAAAATACTCAAACTAATATATCTAACATAAGAAACAAACATGCTAATCTAATTTTTTTTTTCTTTTATGTATGCTGCATTCCTGGAAAGCTTGAAAACTAGATGCCCCATCTACATGGGTCAAAGGTGCAACTTGGACGTTCGCAATTCACACAACTCACCAATGGCATACCATGACAAACTACCTCTTCATGCAACCTTTTCGACTTTAAGCCTAATAGGATCGCAACATAATAGCACAGTACGCTCATTTTACGAGTTAGTGCTATTCTTGCTATAGCCTCCGTCGTGCTCTAATTTTCTACACCTTGGACACAAAAGGATGAATACATGCAATTCTTCATCATCGTGCAATTCTTGCAATTGTATTTCCAATTTTTTCACGTCTCTCAATTCTCAAGGTCTCTTGTGCTCGACGAAGAATGATGAGACAAATGTCAATCGGGATCATCCTAGACACTAAGACACTAACTAAACAAAGATATTTAACACAAAACATCCTGTTCTTTATTCTCTGCAGCTAAAATAGCCTTACTTTGTTTCAAACATTCATGTATTGGATGGCATATAAATCGATTGCACCTCTGCATCTCGATTAATATTGCCCCCTCTAGTGTAAATTTTGTATCGTTGGCCGTTGACTCAAAGGACTATCCCTTTGATGTTTTTCAAATCAAGTGCTCCGAAAGGAAATACCTTGATAATTAGGTACGGGCTGCTCCGCTTGGATTTGAGCTTCCCAGGGAAGAGTCTTAATCACGAGTTATAGAGAAGAACATGCTGCCTCTCCTTAAAATCTTTCTTGATAATGTGGGCATCATGTCTTCTTTTGGTCCTTTCCTTGTAAAGCCTTAAGCTTTGGAATGTCATGTCATGCATTTCATCCAACTCTTCTAGTTGGAGGATTCTGCGTTCTTTGGCCTTTTTGTAATCGTAATTAAGGGTTTTAATGGCCCAAAATACACGATGTTCAAGCTCTAATGGGAGATGGCATGCTTTGCCATAAATAAGCCTATACGGCAACATTCCTATAGGTGTCCTAAATGCCGTACAATAAACCCATAAGGCATCATCGAGCTTGTTCAACCAATCCTTCCTTGCTATTCCGACCATTGTTTCCAAGATTTTTTTGAGCTCTCAAATTGATAGCTCAACTTGTCCGCTAGTTTAGGGATGATAAGGTGTTGCCACCTTGTGCATCACCCCATATTTCTTAAGCAGGACTTCAAATTATCTGTTGCAAAAATATGACCCACCATTGCTGATTATCGCTCATGGCACTCCAAATCTCGAAAAGAGCTTCTTCAGAAATCGGATAACTACTCTTGCATTATTTATTGGTGATGCTACAGCTTCTACCCACTTTGAAATATAGTGTACTCCTACCAAATATACTTGTTGTCATATGATGTTGGGAAAGGACACATGAAGTCCAATCCCCAAACGTCAAAAAGCTCAATCTCTAAAATTCTAGATAATGGCATCTCATTCCTCTTTGAAATATTTCCCGTTCTTTGGCAGCAGTCACACTACTCAACATAACTACATGCATCATTGAAGATGAAAGGCCAATAGAAACTGCATTCGAAGACTCGAGATACAGTTCTTGAAGCTCCATAATGACCTGAGTAGGGAGTATTATGGCATTGCTCTAAAATATTTGCTACTTCCCAACTAGCAATGCAATGTCGAAGAACTCCGTCACTACACTTTTTGAAAAGGTAAGGATCATCCCAAACATACATCTGAAAATCCTGTAGAAATTTCTTTCTTTGGGGATAACTCAGATCTGTCAGAATAACACCTCCAACTAAGAAGTTGGCATAATCTGCATACCAGGGAGCTTCTACTCTACTCATTGTCATTAGAGTTTCATTTGGAAATTCTTCTTGTATAATCCCTTCAATCTCCATCCCGTTGCTTTTCTCTAGTCTAGATAGATGATCAACAACAACATTTTCCGCTCCTTTCTTGTCCTTATGGACAAGTCAAATTGTCGTAGTAACAAAATTCAACACATCAAGCAAGGTTTTGCATCTTTCTTTGAGAAAAGATATCTCAAAGTTGCATGGTCAGTGTAAATTATAACTTTTGAACCAAGCAAGTACTGTCTGAATTTGTCACATGCGTAGACAACCGCAAGCATCTCTTTCTCTGTGGTTGTATAATTGAGTTGAGCTCTTGTCAATACTCTACTAGCATAGTAGATGACATGGAGCTTTCCCTCTTTCTTTTGTCTAAGCACACAACCCAAAGCTAGATCACTCGCATCACACATCATTTTGAATGGAAGTTTCCAGTCCGGTGATGAAATCACTAGAGCTGTGATAAGAGCTTTCTTGAGAGCATCAAATGCCTTAAGGCAGTGCTCATCGAAGTTAAAGGATACATCCTTAACCAGTAAATTTGTTAGAGGCTTTGCGATTAGAGAGAAGTTCTTGATGAATCTTCTGTAAAATCCGGCATGACCCAGAAATGCTCTAACTCCTTTAACTGTGGTTGGTGCATCCATTTTCTCTATCGCTTCAGTTTTAGCTTTATCTACTTTCATACCAACTCTAGAAATCTTGTGCCCAAGGACTATTCCTTCGTCTACCATAAAATGGCATTTTTCCCAATTGAGCACAAGGTTCTTTTCCTCGCATCTCTTTAATACTTTGTCTAGGTTGTCAAGACAGTGATTAAATGAGTCCCCAAATATAGAGAAGTCATCCATGAAGATTTCCATAATCTTCTCATTCATCTCCTAAAAGATAGACTTCATGCAATATTGAAACGTTGCTGGGGCACAACATAATCCAAAAGGCATTCTGCGATATGCAAAAATACCGAAGGGACAAGTAAAATATGTCTTCTCTTGATGTCTGGGGTATATTGCAATTTGGTTGTATCTTGAGTACCTGTCCAAAAAGCAATAATAAGAATACCACGCTATCTTTTCTAACATTTGATCTATAAATGAAAGTGGAAAGTGATCTTTATGTGTAGCGTCATTTAATTTTCGATAATCAACACACACTCTCTAGCCAGTTATAGTTCTTATCGGAATGAGTTCCTTTCTTCTTTTATCACAACTGTCATTCCCCCTTTTTTGGGAATGCAATGTATAGGGCTAACCCACTCGCTATCCGAAATAGGATAAATGATTTCAGCTTCAAGGAGATTAATCACTTCCATCTTTACAACCTCCTTCATGTTAAGATTTAGTCTCCTTTATCGGTCTACTCTCAGCCTTGCTCCATCCTCCATGTGAATGTGGTGCATCACAATTTCTGGGCTTATACCCTTGATATCGGATATTTGCCAAGCAATGGCTTTAATCTGTTTGTTCACAACTGTGAGCACTTTCTCTTCTTCTTCCTTAGTGAGCTTATTTGATATAATTATCGGTAATCTCCCTCCATCTATTAAGAAAGCATATCTCAGATACGAGGGTAGCTCTTTCAATTCTAAGGAAGGAGCCTCTACAATAGAAGGTGGAGTTTGATATTTTAAGTGAATTTCGAGCTCATCAAGTAAACCATTCTTATCAATTCTCTCCTTGACTTCTTCCACAGGATCCTCTGCGACTCTCTCTAGATTTTTATCCTCAATCCTAGAGATGTTCTCCTTGCAGAACTCGAGAATACACTCATCTACAACATTAATTTTCATGCACATCCCTTCATCAAGTGGATGGCGCATAACACTTATCATGTTAAACTCAACCTTCTTGTCTTCAATTCTAAGTACCAATTTGCCATTATGTACATCCACCAATGCATGTGCAGTGTTGAGGAATGGTCTGCCATAAATTAGTGGACAATTTTTATCCTCCGAGAAATCCAGAACCATAAAGTCAACTAGAAAGATGAACTTGTCAATCTTAACCAAGACATCCTCAACCACATTGAATGGTTTCTTAATCGTTTGGTCAGCTAACTGGAGAAGCAAAGAAGTTGGTTTAACTTCACACAAACCTAGTTTTTTAAATGTAGACAAAGGCATCAAGTTGATACTTGGGCCTAAATCACATAGACATTTAGGAAACTCGATTTCACCAATGAAATAGGAAATTGTTAAACTCCCTGGATCTTTTAGCTTCATTGGAAGATTCTTTAAGATTAGAGAACTACAATTAGCCGTAAGGGTAATTGTCTCTCCATCCTCCCATTTCCTCTTCTTGGTGATGAGTTCCTTTAGAAATTTAGCATAGTGTGGGACTTGATCTAACATTTCTAGAAAAGAGATGCTAATCTAAATATTCTTCATTTTCTCCATGAATCGGAGAAATTTTTCATCCATTCTAGACTTTCTTTTTACCCTCTGAGGATAAGGTAGAATGGGTACCATCGGTGGTGATGGTATATAAACTTCTTCCTCCTCCGCAAATTCTTCTTGCGGGTCCTTATCCTTCAAAATTTCTTCCTCCTTATCTTTTTCTGGACTCACCACATCACTCTCCTTAGCCTTCTCTTTGACTTTTTGAGAAGATAACTGTTTCCCACTTCTTAGGGTGATTGCATTAACTTGGCCTCAAGGATTTACTTCAGTAGCACTTGGGAGGGAGTTAGATGCTCTATGTGCATTTGTCTTTGCATTTTTCCCAAGTTGTACTTCCATATTACGCATAGCAGTAACTTGCCCTTTAAGAAACTGTTCTAAGTTGTTCTGCCTTGCTTCCTAGGCAGCTAATGCCTTCAAGATTTGACTTTGGTTGTTGGATGAGTCTCCAGTTTGTTGGATGAACTTCTCAACCTTGTCAAATCTTTCCTCAAGGGCCATCAGTCTTTCTCCTAAAAACCCACGTGGTTGAAAACCATATGGTGGTCCTTGTTGCGAGACACGTAGTGGTATTCCTTTATCAGGAACGATTGCCATACTGTCTTCATTGTTTCTATCTTTCCATGAGAAGTTAGGATAGTTTCTCCAACCAAGATTATAAGTTGAGGAATAAGGGTTGTTACCTATTCAGTTTCCTCCTTGTCCTTGACTACTAACAAAGTTGACCTGTTCTAAAGGTTGGTTAATCATCGCACATTGACTAATTTCGTGGCCAGAGTTCCCACAGGCTTTGCAATGTTATTGTAAAGCAATAGCATCAATCTTGTTTAAGATCAAATCACACAACTACTTTGCCATCAAGTCAAGTTGCGCTTGAAAAGATGAGAAAGCATCTAAGTTTATCAATCCTCTTCTCTCACTTCACTCAGTTACCTCCCTTAACTCTCTAACGGGTTGTCTTTTTCTCTCATTTGTGATTATCCTATTGGTCGCTGCCAGCTCTTCTAGAATATGGTGGGCTTCATCCCTTTCCTTTCTCAGGAAGTTTCCATTGGATACTGAATCATCGTTTCCCATAGTTGTCGATGATAGGCTAAAACAAAAAGTCTTAAGAAGCAACTCCTCAGACAAACCATGGTGCGGGCATTTTCTTTGCAATTCCTTAAATCTCTCCTAAGTTTCACTCAAAGACTCTCTTTCATATTGTTCAAAGTTTGTAATCTCCTTAACAAGCTTGTTAGTCTTTGAGTACGGGAAATATTTGTCAAGGAGAGCATTTGCTAATTGCTCCCATGTGGTTATTGGAGTACCCTTAAGTTGTTTGTACCAAAGTTTAGCCTTATCCTTTAACGTATATGGAAACATTAATCTTAACGGCATAATCTGATGCTCTAGGATACTTAAAATTATCAGTTAATTCCATGAAGTTCCCCAGGTGTTCATTGGGATCTTCATTAGGTAAACCATAGAATTGACCAAAAGCTTGAAGCATATGAATCATGGTCAGCTTAATTTCAAAGTGATTAGCTTCAACAGCTGGCCGTTGGATTCCAGTTTTTGCTCCTTCGTATATCGGTCTCCCATAGTCCATTAGAGAATGTCTAGGGGCGTGATGTGCGTGTAAACGGACACACATCTACCTATGTTTTGTGCATACTTTGTTCGTGTTTTGAATTCATTTCGTCATGTGTCATAGTAGATTTGATGCATTTTGTGTTTATGTTTAGGGGCGGGAGATCTATCAGAATTTAGTTGTTTTGTAGGTGCATGGATAGTGGAGATGAAGATAATAAGGTGCGGGGAGAATGGCGAGCGGGACGAGAATTGGTGAGAATGCGAGAAGAGTTAACGAAGAATGGTTTGGCTTAATCCATCAATGTTTGTTAGAAAATGCATAACTTTCTCATACGAACTCCGAATTGAGTGATTCCAAGACGAGAAGATCCGCGACATCTTGATCTACAACTTTCTTGTTTTGAGTTTTGCAATTTGCGGAATGGATAAAGTGTCAAAGGCGAGTTGAAGCTGGCTGCTGAGTTCCAGCGACCCCCTGGAAACGCCAGCGACCCGCTGGACTTGGGCAGCACGGATTGTCCGAGAAAAGATTATTTTGCTTGTTTAGTCGGGCCAGAACTCTTTCGTTTTTAGGGTTTGTACTAGAGACCTATATAAGGCCTTGAAACTTAGGTTAAAGACATTCTTGGTCAGTTTTCACGCAAGAGTCATAGCTTTTAGGTTTTATTACTTTCTCTTTATTTCAAGGATTGTAATCAACGATTTGGATCTTCAATCAACGCGGTATTTTCATACTTCGTAGTCAAGAGTTGTCTTTTCATTCATCTGCTTGATTATTCATTGTTTGATTGATTCATTTTGTGTGTGAGAACTGAGATTGACAACCTTAGTTTGTAGCACAGATTGCATCCGCTTATTTCGTTTCGTTTCGTTTCGTTTTGTTTTGTTTGCTTAGATATTGTTGTTAGGGTTTAGGATTGACAACCCTAGATTCAAATAACAATAGTATGATTCATAGTTTAGAACCAACCAATCACTCAATTTTGACTGCTTAGATTGAGAATTCATAATCCAGTACTTAGAGAATTGATCCATCTGTCCCTGTGGAGACGATCTTACTTATCATTCTATTACTTGTGCGATCGTGTTCTCTTGCACGTATTTTTAACCCGATATTTATCGCATCAAGTTTTTGGCGCCGTTGCCGGAGACAGATTTGAATCAATCTGTCTTTAATATTGGATACAGTATTCTTGATTTTGAGACTAAGCATTATTTTTTGTTTTCTGTTCATCACTACACTTGATCTCCTTTGTTGAGTTGTGCAGTACAGTGAAAATTGTAGGAGATGAACAATATGAGGAGACATACCTACTCTAGATTGACCGACCTTAGGTCCAGCATTGCATATCAAGCTGTCGAAGCCATAGCCATAAACAATTATGAATGGGGAGAGAGATCAGAAAGGAAGAACGTTGCAAGTGTACAAGACAGTGAGGAGATTGTAGCCCTCCAAGCACAAGTGGCAGTTCTTACACAGGTAATCCAGTCTGCATTCACCCCACAGCCTACACTACCCTCTCAGATTTGTGACGTCTGCACTGCCCACATGGTACTAATACTTGTTCTCTCATTGCTGAATCTGATAATTACTTGGGTAATGCTAATAATGATCCATATTATGCTATGTATAACCCTGGTTGGAGAAACCACCCAAATTTTTCATTGAGAAACGATGCAGGTCAGCAGGTACCTCAACAATATGGACCAATACTGGGAGGTAGTAACGCTCAAGGTTTTCAGCCACAACAGCATTTTCAGCAGTATCAACAAAAGTGGCAACATCAAGTGCTATCCCATCAAGATCGTCAAGGTAAAGATGAGTTGCAAAAGCAAGTACTGAGCCATGAAGTCACACTTAGAAACTTGGAGGTACAAATTGGCCAATTAGCAGCACAACTGAATGAAAGACAGCTAGGAATACTTCCGAGCAACACTGAAGCCACTCCCACCAGACAGGAGCACTACAAGGCCATCATGACTCGGAGTGAGCTAGATTTGGGAAAGAATAGGGCAAATCCAGTGGTGAAACCTCTAGCACAGCAGGTGAATGAGGAGGACGAAGAGCTCAAAGTGACTCCAATATCAGCGAGAAAGACAAACATTGATGTGAACAAAGAGGAGTTGTAGTTCAAAGTCTGTCATGATGAGGTTGTTTTCAATGTATTCGAAGCAGCTAAGTACACCACCATAGAAGATGACTGTTATCGAACTAATGTCATTGAGGAGTTAGTAATCGAGCATATTGACAAGACTGTTCCTGGAGATGAGCACGAAGTGATACAAGAAATTCAAGAAGGGGTAAATGAGCAAGAAATTCAGGAACAAGTATCATGGGTGTAAGCAACTAAACCATTAAAACCAAATGATCCACCATGGCCCAAGTTGAGACTATGCAACATCCTGCCACCAGACTTAGAGTGTAAACCACTACTAAGTCACTTGAGGGTTGTAGTCGAAGTGAATGGTGAGCGTATGATGGTAAATCGGGACCCCTATATTGACCTACAAGGATCATGGGCAGAACTTAATGACCCAGGACCTTGGTAATTGGTTGAGATCTCGTCAAGCTAATGACGTTAAATTAGAACTACAATTATCCTCTCTTTTCCCTACACTTTTTAATTTAGCGTCACTCATCCGAGTTTCCCTGAGTTTATGGGTTTCTAGGGGAATGTAAATAGTGTCACCCTCGAAAAAAATGTCATTTTAGTTTATTTTTGTAGGACAACAGGTCGAGACAAACTATCTTCGAATTCAGTCAAATTTTCTTGCCTCCTCTCCCTCAATTTCCACCATTACTGCATCCTCAACTCTGAACAGGTGTTTCTACTCCTTTTCTCTACTTTTGTCATTCATTTATGTTCTTGTTTTGTTTTCTTTGTTTGCATAGTGTGCTCCTTCATATTGAGGACAATGAGTTCTCTTAAGTGTGGAGTTGCACAATGTATGCTTTGTTATGTGAATCTCGTTTTGTTTTCGTTGTTTGCATAGTATGCCACTTCACATTGAGGACAATGTGTTCTTTAAGTGTGGAGTTGCACGGTATGTACTTTATGATGAATGTTTTCTGTTATTTTCTTCTGTTAACATATGCATGTGATCGAGTCTGTTCTGTATGTGGCGTGTGTCTTTGATTGAAGTGTTGAGTCATTTGCAATTGATGAACTCCCCTCCAACTTGTGAACTTAGAGTGACCACTGAATCTTATTACTTAGTCAGGAATTGAACTTGAATGTCGTGAGCAGAATTATGTGGGCTCAACACTCTTGGTTATTTAGGTTGATAGTTGCACTAGGTGGACCATGCTTGAGAGCTTGATGAGTGACCTTGTGAGAAATTTGTGCCGAAGGATGAGACTCCCGTCTCTATTTTATTCATGAGGTGCTCGCGTGTCTCGGGTGATGGGAATAGTATATTAGCACTTGGAATGATTTCGCAATATGGGGTGAGTTATATATCGGGGGCCATTTTGATGTTGAGCTTAGAGCCTTAGAGCCAAAAACCCGTTCTTATCCATTGCATAGCCCCATTGAGCCTAAACCTTTTCGTTGAGTTACTAGTTGCACACCACTACATGAGCCAATATCTAACCCCCACCTACCTTTAGCTACTTAATCCGAGGGATTAGGATATCAATTGTGGGATAATTTTGTAAGGGTGCATCTTATAGTATAGCTGGGGGGTATTGATTATCAATTGGGTTTGAAAAAGGGTAGAATTGAGGCTAATAGTCAAAAGCCGGGATAAGTTGCTATCAATTGTGCATGAAGTTATGAAAGAAAAGAAAAGTTCGCAAAGGAAAAGAAAAAAAAATGAACAATGAAAAAGAATAGAAAAGGTTCCTTGTGAAAAGGTGAAAGAAAAAAAAAAGAAAAAAAAATCGAAAAGCACTCAGAAAAATCAGTGACTTATCCCGAGTGAATGCCTCTAGGATGTGAGATCATTGGGTTGAGTGCTTAGTTGTTGTAGGGTGAGTTGCCTAGCATAGCCGAGAGTTAGATTTTTATGTAACCCTCGGATTGGGTAGTGTAGCCACTACCCACTGATTTATCCTGCCCTTACCCTAAGCCATATTACAACCCTATGCAAAGTCCCTCTTGATTACGAGCCCTGCGTTGCTTGAGAGAGTGTCAAGTGCGAAGTCTAATATTTTTTGACCCTGAGCATGCTTGCGAGTGATAGGTAGTTGACTACCCAATATAAGTGAGAATAAATTGATCCTACCCACTGAGTGTCAGTTCTCGTGTATGGTCTGCTTAGTGCGAAAGTTAGGCTAAACAGTTGAGGGTGTTGGGTTTACATGAATATTGCTCTTGGCACGTGAGTGAGATGAATGACTAGCGATAGGATGATGCATGTCGCAATTTGTTCCGAGTAAGGAGGAGCCGTGGAAATGGTGGTTCTGATGTTGGAGACAAGCAAGAACTTAAGTGTGGAGTTGTGATGTGCGTGTAAACGGACACACATCTACCTATGTTTTGTGCATACTTTGTTCGTGTTTTGAATTTATTTCGTCATGTGTCATAGTAGATTTGATGCATTTTGTGTTTATGTTTAGGAGCGGGAGATCTATCGGAATTTAGTTGTTTTGCAGGTGCATGGATAGTGGAGATGAAGATAATAAGGTGCGGGGAGAATGGCGAGCGGGACGAGAATTGGTGAGAATGCGAGAAGAGTTAACGAAGAATGGTTTGGCTTAATCCGTCGATGTTTGTTAGAAAATGTATAACTTTCTCATACGAACTCCGAATTGAGTGATTCCAAGACGAGAAGATCCACGACATCTTGATCTACAACTTTTGTGTTTTGAGTTTTGCAATTTGCAGAATGGATAAAGTGTCAAAGGCGAGTTGAAGCTGGCTGCTGAGTTCCAGCGACCCCTTGGAAAAGCCAGTGACCCGCTGGACTTGGGCAGCACGGATTGTCCGAGAAAAGATTATTTTGCTTGTTTAGTCAGGCCAGAACTCTTTCGTTTTTAGGGTTTGTACTAGAGACCTATATAA
>SOPF01015391.1:0-11555 GCA_012979155.1 Hypericum perforatum
GTGGGCTCCTCCTCATTTCGACCAGCATCCGTATCTCCCTCGCAACACAATTTGACCCGGATCGAGAGTAAGGAGAAGGGGGAAATTAGGGCTATTCTGATGAGCCCTAATCAATTTGGGGAAGAATTGGGGTCAACGGAGGAACGTTTATTCGAGGTGGAAGGAAGACCTGGCCTAGTGATCTCTGATTGGAAGAAAAAGGAGGCGGGAGCTAACAAGGCATATTCGACTATTGGGGTGTCATGTGCCGGACTTATGAAGTCACGTGAGGTAGGAGAAGCGACACCGACGAGGGAAGGTAGCATACGCGCGGGAAGTAGCGCGCCCAATCACTAAACGCCAGCAGCCCAGGACCGCGAGAGTAATTCACCAGTGATGAAAGTGTAAAATACCCACCGTACTATTTTAGCTACCGTTGCAGAGGGAGTACGAGCCATGCAACTTTTTCTTGTTTTGGCTGATTCTTCAGTCCTTTGGCTTTATGTTTTAGCCAATTAGATTATCCCGGGTAAGAGACAAATTTAGAGAATGAGGGGAGGAAAATATTCTCTGTACTCCAGGGCATCTTTTGGCCGAGTCTATATAACTAATGAATGAAGGGATCCCGAGGCATATAGCCTATTGGGAAGTTTAATTAAAAGCTTGGGTTGCTCTCTTCTTATTTCCTTACTTTCTGTGATATCCCCCGAACCTAGTGCACCCTTGACGGAGATCGAGCTGCCTAGGTCAGTCTATTCTTCGAGTCAACTCCTAGAATAAGACACCTCTATCCAATTAATTTCTTTGATTTAATTTGTGTGTATCACTTGGTATCAGAGCCTTCCGGTTCTTGGCAACATGAGGAACGACAAACTAGGTGCCCTGCTCGAGAGGATGAACCAACGCCTGGACGAGGTGCAGCGGCAGATGGCAGTACGAGAGGAACCAGCCCTAAATGAAGCAGTAGGCACAAGGCTGGATGACATCCAGTCCCAGCTGGTCGCTCTGCATCTGCAAAATCAGAGGTTTGCCCAGGCCCAAGGAGGAAGCAACCCGGTGGTTGAGGAAATGGAGGTTCCGGGATCCAGAGGAGAACCGATGGGAGGAGCAGTTGGAGGTTCCTCATCGCGTACAACTCCCGATGCCACCAGATCTGCAAGGAACGAGGTAACTAAAGATCCCCCTGATCAAGGGTTGGGCTATTACTGTTGGTACCCCAAGATGGAGTTCCCTAGTTTTAGTGGGGAAGACGTTAAGAGCTGGATAATCAAGGTAGAACATTACTTCAAGATGGAGAGAGTAGATGAGGACCATAAGATGGGTCTAGTGGTGATGTATCTGCAAGGGGCTGCACTACAATGGTATCATAGTCTGGAGAAGATGAAGGAGGGAACAAGGGAAATACAATGGGAGGAGATGAAGGAGGAAGTTGCTAGAAGGTTCGGCGAGTCCACCTATGATGATCCTTTGGACGACTTGCTCAAGCTGAGACAGGAGGAAAGTGTACTGGAGTACCAGATGGAATTCGAAGTGTTGTTAGGAAGGGTCGCAGTAACCCAATCTTACGCCACTACTCTATTCTTGAACGGGTTGAGGCCTGAAATAGCAGCTTCTGTCCGGATGTTTGTGCCAACCACCCTAGCACATGCTTACACACTGGCGAAGATGCAGGAGACTGCCATTAGGGTGAATCAGGGAAAGACCAGGGAATATGTGAGACCTGCGGTTCTATCTAAGCCTGCACAGCCTGTAGACTGTAGTGGCTATGAGCCGGCCCGAGCCGAGGGTAACAAGGCCAAGTAACAATGGAGATCCAGGCAACTTTAGGGGAGGGAGTGGCATGAGCAGTAGGCCATAACTCAACATGAACCAGGAAGGAGGGAGACACCAAGGGCGGTTCAAGTCCAGGGCCGAGATCAAGGAGCGACGAGCTAAGGGGTTGTGCTTCTACTGTCCAGAGAAGTATACCATAGGACACAAATACGCTGGTCGAGGGAGGTTATATATGGTGGAGCATTCCGAAGATGAGGAGGGCGAAGAAGAGGGTACACTACCAGCACAGCTGAAGGAGGCTACCCTGTAGCTTGGGGAAAGAGACGGTGGAGATGACCCCTTCATCTCAGCACACGCCATGACTTGCCACCCGTTCCATAGCTTTAAGACGATGAAGGTAACAGGTCACGCTTACAACCAAGAATTATTTATCCTCATAGACTCGGGTAGCACCCATAATTTTATAGATCGGATGTTGGTAGAGAATTTAGGTTGCGAGCTAGAAGAATATAAGGCCATGAGGGTGAAAATCGCAGATGGAGGTGAGGTGGAATGTTCAAAAATCTGCAGAGGGTTCTCCTGGACGATGCAAGGAAAGGGGTTTGTTTCTGATGTGTTGGTCTTGAATTTGGGAAGCTACGATATGGTCTTGGGGGTTCAATGGTTGGAGACCTTAGGGGATATAAGGTGGAATTTTAAAGAGTTGAGGATGGATTTTATAATAAAAGGAGCGAGGGTGGTTCTGAGGGGGTCGCAAAGGGTCAAGCTAAGGGAGGCCACTTCTAAGAGCCTGCACAAACTAATGAGAATGGAAGGTAGGAGTTCTTTGCTGGAGTTCTGCAGCATCGCCATGGTCAGGCCAAGGGAAGAAGAGGAGTTGGTAGGTGCATACCCGGCTGAGATTGCAGAAGTATTGCGCGACTTTCCAGATGTGTTCTCCAAACCACAAACCCTGCCTCCTGAAAGAAACTATGTGTACTGCATTCCATTGAAGACCGGAAGCCAGCCAATAAACATTAGACCTTACAAGCAATCGGTAGATCAAAAAGATAATGTGGAAAGGTTGATCAAAGAGATGTTGCATTCGGGGGTGATCCAAAATAGCCAGAGTGACTTTGCTTCTCCAGTGGTCTTAGTGAAGAAGAAAGACGGGTCATGGAGGTTTTGTGTCGACTACCGGGCTTTGAATGACATCACCATGAAAGACAAGTATCCGATACCCATCATAGAAGAGTTGCTTGATGAGCTACAGAAGGGGAGGTGGTTCTCCAAAATTGACCTGAGATCCGGATACCATCAGATCCGAATGAATAAGGCTGATGTGTATAAGACCGCCTTCCGCACTCACGAAGGCCATTATGAGTTCCTGGTAATGCCCTTTGGATTGACAAACGCTCCGGCGACCTTTCAAAATGCCATGAACGATACCTTCAAACCATTCCTCCGGAAGTTTGTGTTGGTTTTCTTCGACGACATCTTAATTTACAGTCCATCTCTCGAGGAGCATCTGCAGCACCTAAGGTTGATCATGGCCATATTACGAAAGGAGGAGTTTTATATGAAGAGTTCGAAGTGCGTGTTTGGAGCAACTACTGTGGAATATTTGGGGCACGTTATAAGAGGAGGATGTGTATCGACTGACCCCAAAAAGGTCCAGGCAGTCCAGAAGTGGCCGCCACCCAAGACGATCAAGCAGCTTAAAGGATTTCTAGGGTTATGCGGGTATTATCAACAGTTTGTGAAGGGTTACGGGTTGATCAGCAAGCCGCTAACACAGTTGATTAAAAAAGATGGGTTTGAGTGGAATGAACAGGCCGAAGAGGCCTTCGAAACTCTCAAACGGGCTATGACCACATCACCCGTACTAGCCCTGCCCGATTTTGTCGAACAATTCGCTGTAGAGACAGATGCTTCAGGTGTAGGGGTGGGGGCAGTGCTGATGCAGAAGAATGACCCAGTGGCTTACTATAGCAAGGCCATGGGACCAAAATACCTTGCCATGTCCGCTTACGAGAAGGAGTTGATGGCTATTGTTCTCACTGTGGGAAAATGGCACCACTACCTGATAGGGAGGAAGTTCATCATTCGCACCGATCATCAGAGCTTAAAGTACTTGCTGGAGCAGAGGTTATCCACCATGAGTCAATATTCGTGGTTGTCAAAGCTGCTCGGGTACGATTACGAAATACACTATAAGAAGGGAACGGAGAATCGGGCCGCTGATGCGTTATCAAGGCTTCTAACTGAGGAAG
Source organism: Hypericum perforatum (assembly GCA_012979155.1). Taxonomy (NCBI): domain Eukaryota; kingdom Viridiplantae; phylum Streptophyta; class Magnoliopsida; order Malpighiales; family Hypericaceae; genus Hypericum; species Hypericum perforatum. The sequence goes on from SOPF01015391.1 coordinate 4,005, forward strand.
GGGAACTCCAAGCCATTACCACAGTCCATGCCACAGAGTTGGGAAACGAGATCCTGAAGAGTTGCAAAGAAGATGCAGAACTGCAGAAGGTGATGAAACAGACAGTTGAGAAGGGAGGTTCGGATGGGTTGTATCAGTTGGTGAATAGGGTTTTGTTGAGGAAGGGAAAAATGGTCGTAGGGAAAGATGAGGAACTGCGGAGGAAACTCATTGGGCTGTACCATGCCACTCCTCAAGCTAGACACTCCGGGGTAACCGCGACGGCCAAATGACTGCACACCCTTTTTTTCTGGAGTGGCTTGGAAAGGGACATGAGAAACTATGTTCAGGAGTGTGACGTTTGTCAACGATGCAAATATGACACCTCTGCCTATCCTGGATTATTACAAGCACTACCCATTCCGGAGAAGGCTTGGCAGGTAGTTTCACTTGACTTCATCGAAGGGTTGCCTCCATCATGGGGAAAGACTACAATCCTGGTGGTAGTAGACAAATTGACCAAGTATGCGCACTTCCTTGCTCTCTCACACCCCTATACCGCGGCTGATGTGGCAAGGACCTTCATGAAGGGAGTTTTTAAGTTGTACGGGCTGCCTGAGGGACTCATCAGCGATAGGGACCCGATTTTTGTTAGTCAATTTTGGCAAGACCTTTTCAAGCTGCAAGGAGTGGAGTTGAAGATGTCCACCGCTTATCACCCCCAAACCGATGGTCAAACAGAGGTCGTGAACAGGTGTTTGGAGACCTATCTGCGATGCATGACTTCGGACAAGCCCCGCGATTGGAGCAATTGGCTTGCCATGGCCGAGTGGTGGTACAACACCACGTATCATTCTTCAGCCGAAATGACTCTATTCGAGGCCTTGTATGGAGTTGACCCCCCTATACACCTACCTTATTTCTCAGGGGACTCCAAGGTGGAGGTAGTGGATCGGTGCTTGATGGCTCGAGAGGAAACTTTGAAGCAGCTGAAGGATCATTTACTGAAGGCCCAAGAAAGGATGGTGCAACAGGCTAATAAGCATCGTTCGGGGAGGGAATTCTCTGTTGGGGACGCGGTCTACCTCAAGCTCCATCCATACACGCAACAATCCACCCAGAGAAGAGAGAATCACAAGCTCAGTCCCAGGTACTTTGGTCCCTTCATTGTGGAGGATAAGGTGGGGAAGGTGGCTTACACCTTACGACTTCCCGCGGGTTCCAAGATCCACCCAACCTTTCATGTGTCTCAGCTTAAGAAACACGCAGGGGCCAAGGTACCAATCAGCACCGACCTACCACAGGAGTCGATCTTCGATGAGGAGCCAGAGGTCATCTTGGATAGGCGCATTGTGAAGAGGAAGAACCAGACAGCTACCCAGGTGTTAGTTCAGTGGCAAGGTTCATCAGCACTAGAGGCCACTTGGGAGTACTACGAAGACATCAAGGCCAGGTATCCCGCGAGTTCCTTGTGGACAAGGAACTTAAGGGAGGAGGAGTGTTACGCGGGCGTTTCAGAGGGTCGATTTAGCAAGAAGAACGAACTCGGAGATTCGCAGCAATCCAATTTGACCCAGATCGAGAGTAAGGAGAAGGGGGAAATTAGGGCTATTCTGATGAGCCCTAATCAATTTGGGGAAGAATTGGGGTCAACGGAGGAACATTTATTCGAGGTGGAAGGAAGACCTGGCCTAGTGATCTCTGATTGGAAGAAAAAGGAGGCGGGAGCTGACAAGGCATATTCGACCGTTGGGGTGTCATGTGCCGGACTTATGAAGTCACGTGAGGTAGGAGAAGCGACACCGACGGGGGAAGGTAGCATACACGCGGGAAGTAGCGCGCCCAATCACTAAACGCCAGCAGCCCAGGACCGCGAGAGTAATTCACTAGTGATGAAAGTGTAAAATACCCACCGTACTATTTTAGCTACCGTTGCAGAGGGAGTACGAGCCCTGCAACTTTTTCTTGTTTTGGCTGATTCTTCAGTCCTTTGGCTTTATGTTTTAGCCAATTAGATTATCCCGAGTAAGAGACAAATTTAGAGAATGAGGGGAGGAAAATATTCTCTGTACTCCAGGGCATCTTTTGGCCGAGTCTATATAACTAATGAATGAAGGGATCCCGAGGCATATAGCCTATTGGGAAGTTTAATTAAAAGCTTGGGTTGCTCTCTTCTTATTTCCTTACTTTCTGTGATATCCCCCGAACCTAGTGCACCCTTGACGGAGATCGAGCTGCCTAGGTCAGTCTATTCTTCGAGTCAACTCCTAGAATAAGACACCTCTATCCAATTAATTTCTTTGATTTAATTTGTGTGTATCACTTGGTATCAGAGCCTTCCGGTTCTTGGCAACATGAGGAACGACAAACTAGGTGCCCTGCTCGAGAGGATGAACCAACGCCTGGACGAGGTGCAGCGGCAGATGGCAGTACGAGAGGAACCAGCCCTAAATGAAGCAGTAGGCACAAGGCTGGATGACATCCAGTCCCAGCTGGTCGCTCTGCATCTGCAAAATCAGAGGTTTGCCCAGGCCCAAGGAGGAAGCAACCCGGTGGTTGAGGAAATGGAGGTTCCGGGATCCAGAGGAGAACCGATGGGAGGAGCAGTTGGAGGTTCCTCATCGCGTACAACTCCCGATGCCACCAGATCTGCAAGGAACGAGGTAACTAAAGATCCCCCTGATCAAGGGTTGGGCTATTACTGTTGGTACCCCAAGATGGAGTTCCCTAGTTTTAGTGGGGAAGACGTTAAGAGCTGGATAATCAAGGTAGAACATTACTTCAAGATGGAGAGAGTAGATGAGGACCATAAGATGGGTCTAGTGGTGATGTATCTGCAAGGGGCTGCACTACAATGGTATCATAGTCTGGAGAAGATGAAGGAGGGAACAAGGGAAATACAATGGGAGGAGATGAAGGAGGAAGTTGCTAGAAGGTTCGGCGAGTCCACCTATGATGATCCTTTGGACGACTTGCTCAAGCTGAGACAGGAGGAAAGTGTACTGGAGTACCAGATGGAATTCGAAGTGTTGTTAGGAAGGGTCGCAGTAACCCAATCTTACGCCACTACTCTATTCTTGAACGGGTTGAGGCCTGAAATAGCAGCTTCTGTCCGGATGTTTGTGCCAACCACCCTAGCACATGCTTACACACTGGCGAAGATGCAGGAGACTGCCATTAGGGTGAATCAGGGAAAGACCAGGGAATATGTGAGACCTGCGGTTCTATCTAAGCCTGCACAGCCTGTAGACTGTAGTGGCTATGAGCCGGCCCGAGCCGAGGGTAACAAGGCCAAGTAACAATGGAGATCCAGGCAACTTTAGGGGAGGGAGTGGCATGAGCAGTAGGCCATAACTCAACATGAACCAGGAAGGAGGGAGACACCAAGGGCGGTTCAAGTCCAGGGCCGAGATCAAGGAGCGACGAGCTAAGGGGTTGTGCTTCTACTGTCCAGAGAAGTATACCATAGGACACAAATACGCTGGTCGAGGGAGGTTATATATGGTGGAGCATTCCGAAGATGAGGAGGGCGAAGAAGAGGGTACACTACCAGCACAGCTGAAGGAGGCTACCCTGTAGCTTGGGGAAAGAGACGGTGGAGATGACCCCTTCATCTCAGCACACGCCATGACTTGCCACCCGTTCCATAGCTTTAAGACGATGAAGGTAACAGGTCACGCTTACAACCAAGAATTATTTATCCTCATAGACTCGGGTAGCACCCATAATTTTATAGATCGGATGTTGGTAGAGAATTTAGGTTGCGAGCTAGAAGAATATAAGGCCATGAGGGTGAAAATCGCAGATGGAGGTGAGGTGGAATGTTCAAAAATCTGCAGAGGGTTCTCCTGGACGATGCAAGGAAAGGGGTTTGTTTCTGATGTGTTGGTCTTGAATTTGGGAAGCTACGATATGGTCTTGGGGGTTCAATGGTTGGAGACCTTAGGGGATATAAGGTGGAATTTTAAAGAGTTGAGGATGGATTTTATAATAAAAGGAGCGAGGGTGGTTCTGAGGGGGTCGCAAAGGGTCAAGCTAAGGGAGGCCACTTCTAAGAGCCTGCACAAACTAATGAGAATGGAAGGTAGGAGTTCTTTGCTGGAGTTCTGCAGCATCGCCATGGTCAGGCCAAGGGAAGAAGAGGAGTTGGTAGGTGCATACCCGGCTGAGATTGCAGAAGTATTGCGCGACTTTCCAGATGTGTTCTCCAAACCACAAACCCTGCCTCCTGAAAGAAACTATGTGTACTGCATTCCATTGAAGACCGGAAGCCAGCCAATAAACATTAGACCTTACAAGCAATCGGTAGATCAAAAAGATAATGTGGAAAGGTTGATCAAAGAGATGTTGCATTCGGGGGTGATCCAAAATAGCCAGAGTGACTTTGCTTCTCCAGTGGTCTTAGTGAAGAAGAAAGACGGGTCATGGAGGTTTTGTGTCGACTACCGGGCTTTGAATGACATCACCATGAAAGACAAGTATCCGATACCCATCATAGAAGAGTTGCTTGATGAGCTACAGAAGGGGAGGTGGTTCTCCAAAATTGACCTGAGATCCGGATACCATCAGATCCGAATGAATAAGGCTGATGTGTATAAGACCGCCTTCCGCACTCACGAAGGCCATTATGAGTTCCTGGTAATGCCCTTTGGATTGACAAACGCTCCGGCGACCTTTCAAAATGCCATGAACGATACCTTCAAACCATTCCTCCGGAAGTTTGTGTTGGTTTTCTTCGACGACATCTTAATTTACAGTCCATCTCTCGAGGAGCATCTGCAGCACCTAAGGTTGATCATGGCCATATTACGAAAGGAGGAGTTTTATATGAAGAGTTCGAAGTGCGTGTTTGGAGCAACTACTGTGGAATATTTGGGGCACGTTATAAGAGGAGGATGTGTATCGACTGACCCCAAAAAGGTCCAGGCAGTCCAGAAGTGGCCGCCACCCAAGACGATCAAGCAGCTTAAAGGATTTCTAGGGTTATGCGGGTATTATCAACAGTTTGTGAAGGGTTACGGGTTGATCAGCAAGCCGCTAACACAGTTGATTAAAAAAGATGGGTTTGAGTGGAATGAACAGGCCGAAGAGGCCTTCGAAACTCTCAAACGGGCTATGACCACATCACCCGTACTAGCCCTGCCCGATTTTGTCGAACAATTCGCTGTAGAGACAGATGCTTCAGGTGTAGGGGTGGGGGCAGTGCTGATGCAGAAGAATGACCCAGTGGCTTACTATAGCAAGGCCATGGGACCAAAATACCTTGCCATGTCCGCTTACGAGAAGGAGTTGATGGCTATTGTTCTCACTGTGGGAAAATGGCACCACTACCTGATAGGGAGGAAGTTCATCATTCGCACCGATCATCAGAGCTTAAAGTACTTGCTGGAGCAGAGGTTATCCACCATGAGTCAATATTCGTGGTTGTCAAAGCTGCTCGGGTACGATTACGAAATACACTATAAGAAGGGAACGGAGAATCGGGCCGCTGATGCGTTATCAAGGCTTCTAACTGAGGAAGGGGAACTCCAAGCCATTACCACAGTCCATGCCACAGAGTTGGGAAACGAGATCCTGAAGAGTTGCAAAGAAGATGCAGAACTGCAGAAGGTGATGAAACAGACAGTTGAGAAGGGAGGTTCGGATGGGTTGTATCAGTTGGTGAATAGGGTTTTGTTGAGGAAGGGAAAAATGGTCGTAGGGAAAGATGAGGAACTGCGGAGGAAACTCATTGGGCTGTACCATGCCACTCCTCAAGCTAGACACTCCGGGGTAACCGCGACGGCCAAATGACTGCACACCCTTTTTTTCTGGAGTGGCTTGGAAAGGGACATGAGAAACTATGTTCAGGAGTGTGACGTTTGTCAACGATGCAAATATGACACCTCTGCCTATCCTGGATTATTACAAGCACTACCCATTCCGGAGAAGGCTTGGCAGGTAGTTTCACTTGACTTCATCGAAGGGTTGCCTCCATCATGGGGAAAGACTACAATCCTGGTGGTAGTAGACAAATTGACCAAGTATGCGCACTTCCTTGCTCTCTCACACCCCTATACCGCGGCTGATGTGGCAAGGACCTTCATGAAGGGAGTTTTTAAGTTGTACGGGCTGCCTGAGGGACTCATCAGCGATAGGGACCCGATTTTTGTTAGTCAATTTTGGCAAGACCTTTTCAAGCTGCAAGGAGTGGAGTTGAAGATGTCCACCGCTTATCACCCCCAAACCGATGGTCAAACAGAGGTCGTGAACAGGTGTTTGGAGACCTATCTGCGATGCATGACTTCGGACAAGCCCCGCGATTGGAGCAATTGGCTTGCCATGGCCGAGTGGTGGTACAACACCACGTATCATTCTTCAGCCGAAATGACTCTATTCGAGGCCTTGTATGGAGTTGACCCCCCTATACACCTACCTTATTTCTCAGGGGACTCCAAGGTGGAGGTAGTGGATCGGTGCTTGATGGCTCGAGAGGAAACTTTGAAGCAGCTGAAGGATCATTTACTGAAGGCCCAAGAAAGGATGGTGCAACAGGCTAATAAGCATCGTTCGGGGAGGGAATTCTCTGTTGGGGACGCGGTCTACCTCAAGCTCCATCCATACACGCAACAATCCACCCAGAGAAGAGAGAATCACAAGCTCAGTCCCAGGTACTTTGGTCCCTTCATTGTGGAGGATAAGGTGGGGAAGGTGGCTTACACCTTACGACTTCCCGCGGGTTCCAAGATCCACCCAACCTTTCATGTGTCTCAGCTTAAGAAACACGCAGGGGCCAAGGTACCAATCAGCACCGACCTACCACAGGAGTCGATCTTCGATGAGGAGCCAGAGGTCATCTTGGATAGGCGCATTGTGAAGAGGAAGAACCAGACAGCTACCCAGGTGTTAGTTCAGTGGCAAGGTTCATCAGCACTAGAGGCCACTTGGGAGTACTACGAAGACATCAAGGCCAGGTATCCCGCGAGTTCCTTGTGGACAAGGAACTTAAGGGAGGAGGAGTGTTACGCGGGCGTTTCAGAGGGTCGATTTAGCAAGAAGAACGAACTCGGAGATTCGCAGCAATCCAATTTGACCCAGATCGAGAGTAAGGAGAAGGGGGAAATTAGGGCTATTCTGATGAGCCCTAATCAATTTGGGGAAGAATTGGGGTCAACGGAGGAACATTTATTCGAGGTGGAAGGAAGACCTGGCCTAGTGATCTCTGATTGGAAGAAAAAGGAGGCGGGAGCTGACAAGGCATATTCGACCGTTGGGGTGTCATGTGCCGGACTTATGAAGTCACGTGAGGTAGGAGAAGCGACACCGACGGGGGAAGGTAGCATACACGCGGGAAGTAGCGCGCCCAATCACTAAACGCCAGCAGCCCAGGACCGCGAGAGTAATTCACTAGTGATGAAAGTGTAAAATACCCACCGTACTATTTTAGCTACCGTTGCAGAGGGAGTACGAGCCCTGCAACTTTTTCTTGTTTTGGCTGATTCTTCAGTCCTTTGGCTTTATGTTTTAGCCAATTAGATTATCCCGAGTAAGAGACAAATTTAGAGAATGAGGGGAGGAAAATATTCTCTGTAC
>SOPF01015392.1:0-49545 GCA_012979155.1 Hypericum perforatum
TTTTTACTCTGTGGCGGTTGGCATGCCTAATATTCGGGGCGTGACAAATGTACTACCAAAATTCTGCTTGATAATAGACGATCGATCATTTGTCAGATCTTCCTGGCGTACGCTAGAAATGGGTGGCGTGCACCACCCCTAGACCAGCCCAAAGCTTTGGCACACGCTAAAGTACCTGGCGCAAACAAAAAGCTAACGAACTAACACACCTGGCATGCACCAGTGCTTCAGCAGCAGAGTTGCAGCGAATTGCAAATAGAGTAAGTAGGGTTGTCGATCCACAGAGATTGAGGTGTTAGGCCTACTCTAGGGTTTACTTAACTAGGATCAGATTATGAAGTTGGTAGTTGAACTCAAGTGATCTAAAGTCTCAAACATCAAGATTAAAGAGCATAAGAACAAGAACTTAGATAGTTTATATCACAAAATAGATTATCAATAACTAAAAAGCTAAAAGCGAGCAAAGTACCTTAAAAACCAATATAACCAAGTGACTCAGGGGGTATACGAAGCATGTGATATATGATATGCGTGTAAACAGACACACATCTACCTATGTTTTGTGCATAGTTTGTCCATGCTTTGATCTCATTTCATCATATATCTTGATGTGTTTTATGCATTTTGTGTTTCTATTGAGGAGAGAGAGATATGTTGAAATTTGGTTATTTTGTAGGTGCTCGGTAAGGATTACGAAAGGGGCGAGAGGTGGTACGCTTGCGGATCGAAGAAGTGAAGTGTCGGAGGTGCGTTGAAGATCTCCTGACTTCCAGCGCCCTGCTGAAAAAGCCAGCAATCTGCTGGACTTGGTGAGATCAAAGATCAGCGCCCCGCTGAGAATTCTAGTGACCCGCTGGATTGGCCGAGGAAATTCTGGAAAACCTGTTTAGTCAAATTAGGACTTCTATTTTAGGTTTTATTTTATGTTGGACTATATAAGGTCTTTAAACCCTTATTTTTGGGGACTCTTGAACGTTTTCACACAAAAGGTAACCCTAGTTTCTGTTCCACTTTACTTTCGAATTGGAGAATTATAATCGACAATTTGGATTAATCAATCGGCGAATATTTTCATACATTGTGGTCAGGTGTTGTCTTTTCATTCATCTACTTGGCTATTGATTGCTTGGTTGGTTCATAATGAGTGTATGCGTATTAAGACTGACAACCTTGATTCGTGGCACAGATTACATTCTCATCTTTACTATTTTATTAAGTTAATTGATTGTGGCATAAGTTAGGATTGACAACCCTAGGTTTGTTCCGTGATTTATAGTAGTTATTTACAACCCAATCATTCGAATTGAATTGCTTAGCTTAAGATTGACAAATCATAATCCAGTATTTAGAGAATTGATCTATTTGTCCCTATGGAGACGATCTTACTTATCTTTATATTACTTGTGCGATCGTGTTCTCTTACACGTATTTTCAACCCGATATTTATTGCATCATGTTTTTGGCGCCATTGCCAGGGACAGATTTAATCAATCTGTCTTTAATATTGGATACAGTTTTCTCGATTTTGAGACTAGGCTTCTTACACCCTTGTTATTCATCACTACACTTGATCTTCTTTGTTGAGTTCTTGCAGTTAGTGAGAGTGCAGGAGGTGTATGCCATATACCCGTTCTCACAATCAACATCTTATTGAGGACGATCCTGAAATTGAACGAACCTATCACTCTAGAAGACGGGATCAATGCAAGGAAGAGATGGCAGATCAGAACTGGGTAAACAACATTCTTACGAACAATAACAGGAGAAGGCAGACGCATCCTAGGCTGGTTGACCTCTGACCTAGTATTGAATATCCAGCTATGGAGGCCAACAATTTTGAAATCAAGACTTGCCTCATCAATCAGGTTCGTGAGGATCAGTTTGGAGGCAACCCTTTAGAAAATCTTGCAAAGCACATCTAGACTTTCAAAGACTATTGCGAGACAGTCAAGTATAATGGAGTTTTAGTAGATGCTCTCAAGTTACGATTATTCAAGAATAGTCTGAAGGATGATGCTAGAGAGTGGCTTGATGCATTTCCTGCAGGCACTTTTCACACGTGGGACGAGCTTGCAGATAAATTCTTGGAGAAGTACTACCCGCCAGGTAAGACCACCCAACTACGTAACAAAATCTCACAGTTCAAACAACAGGGTGACGAGTCACTTCATGAAGTATGGCAATGCTACAAGAAGCTACTTCACGATTGTCCGCACCACCAGATCCTAGAATGGATGCTCGTCTAGACATTTTACAACAGGTGTGAATCACAAATTCGAACAAGCTTGGATGCAGCAGCTGGAGGTGATTTGATGGAGAAGGAAGAAACTGAAGGTTTCTGCATTATTGAAGCCATGGCCACCAACAATTATGAGTGGGGAGATAGGGTGGAAAGAAAAAAGGTAGCTAGCGTACAGGATAACAGTGAGATCACTGCGCTCAAGGCATAGGTGGCAACTCTCACGCAGATAGTCCAAGCCTCATATGTACCACCTACCACACTTGCTCAGGTCTATGAGATCTGTACTGGACCTTATATTACTGATACTTATTCTTTATTGGCAGAACCTGTGAATTATGTTGGTAATGTGAACAAGAATAATGATCCATACTCTACCACGTATAACCCAGGTTGGAGAAACTACCCAAATTTTTCGTGGAGACATAATGCAAGTCAGCAGGTACCTCAGCAACTCAACCTCCCTGTGGCTGCCAATAGTGCTCAAGGTCCTCCACCACAGCAACCTCAGATATACCAGCAGAAGTGGCAGAAACAGACACCACCTCAACAAGATCGGAGGAATGAAGACGAGTTGAGAAAGCAAGTTCTCAGTCATGAAGCCATGATCAGAAATTTGGAAATTCAGATAGGTCAGCTCACACTTCAGTTGAATGCAAGGCAACCAAGCACACTCCCAAGCAACACAGAAACCCCTCCTACCCAACAAGAACACTGTAAGGCGATTACAACCAGAAGTGGGTTGGACTTGGGAAAAAATGCTGCCAGCTTAACATCAAAATCACCAAGAAAACCAGTAGGTGAAGAAGAAGAAGAACTTCAGGTGAATCCTACAACAGCGGAGAAAGACAAGCCTATCATAGAAACTGTCAAACCAGCACAGGAAAGAAGATACCCTCCACCACCATTCCCTCAAAGAATAAGTAAACAAGCAGGCATCTCATCCCAGCTATCAGAAGTTCCTAGAATTATTTAAGAATCTGCACATCAACATTCCACTTCTTGATGCATTTGAGCAGATGCCTACGTATAGAAAGTGGATCAAGGAATTCATCTCTAAGAAAAAGAGCATTGAGGACTTTGAGGTTATACCATTGACTAGGGGCTGCAGTGCAGTTCTAAGCAAGGATCTTCCTCAAAAGATGAAGGATCCTGGTAGTTTCACCATACCCTGCACCATTAGAGATCAAATTTCCAAGAAGGCACCATTGATCTGGGATCCAGCATAAATCTCATGCCCTACTTTATATTCCGAAAGCTTGGAATGGGGGATATGAAGTCTACATCCATAGTTCTCCAGCTTGCAGACAAATCGGTGGCTAGACCCAAAAGGATCATAGAAAATGTGCTTGTGAAGGTTGACACGTTGATTTTTCTAGTGGATTTCATTGTCATGGAGATGGAAGAGGATCACGACACGCCATTACTCCTAGGCTGACCATTTCTTGCCACAAGAAAAACAAGCATTGATGTGGAGAAGGCAAATTGCGATTTAAAGTCTGTGATGATGAGGTCGTGTTCAATATCTTCAATGCTGCCAAGTATCCTTCCATTGATGATGACTGCTACAGGATTGATGTGATAGATGAGATCGTGAGCAGTTTAGAGACTTCAATAGAAAGCAACTAGGAAAGTGCAGGAATTTGAAGCAGAAAAGGATGATCTTGAATCAGTAGAGCAAGTATCATGGGTACGCGCAACAGAATTGCTAGAGCTAAACAACACACCAAGAGCAAAGTTGCAAGCATCTATCCTTGCACCACCAAAATTGGAGCTTAAACCGCTACCTGGTCATCTCAAGTATGCTTATCTATGTGAGGGTAATCAGCTTCCTGTAATTATTTCTGCATCCTTAACGCAGGAACAGGAAGAACAGCTCCTCAAGGTGATCGGAAAGCATAAGGAAGCACTAGGTTGGACACTTGGTGATGTGAAAGGTATCTGCCCATCTCTCTGCCAACATAAGATTATTCTGGAGGAGGATTTCGCACCATCAGTGGAAGCCCAACAAAGGCTTAACTCGAAGATAGAGGAAGTAGTCCAAAAAAAGTGATCAAATGGCTTGATGCAGGTATCATCTACCCAATTTTAGATTCTAAGTGGGTCAGTCCTACTCAATGCGTGAAAAAGAAGGGAGGGATTACAGTTGTCCCTAATGAAAATAATGAGCTCATCCCTACATGAGTAATCGTGGGATATTGGATTTGTATTGATTTCCGGAAGCTGAATAAGGCCACTCGGAAGGACCACTTTCTACTACCCTTTATTGATCAAATATTGCATAGATTAGCAGGTCATGCTTATTACTGCTTCCTGGACGGTTACTCTGGTTATCTCCAAATCTCCATTGCACCTGAAGACCAAGAGAAGACTACTTTCACTTGTCCATATGGTACCTTCGCTTTTCATCGAATGCCATTTGGACTATGTAATACACCTGCCACCTTTCAATAGTACATGATGGCAATTTTCTCTGATATGGTTGAGCATTAAATCGAGATCTTCATGGATGATTTCTCAGTCTTCGGGGATTCATTTGAGGGATGTCTACTGCATTTGGGTCAAGTATTGGAATGCTGCAAGGAAACTAACTTGGTGCTCAACTGGGAAAAATGTCACTTTATGGTTATTAAAGGAGTGGTCCTTGGCCACAAAATCTCAAGTGACGGACTAGAAGTTGTTAAGGCCAAGCTAGAAGTCATTAACAAGCTCCCCCCTCCACTGTCTGTTAAATGAGTATGGAGTTTTCTAGGCCACGCTGGGTTTTATAGGCGATTTATCAAAGACTTCTCTAAGATTACAAAGCCATTATGCAAGTTACTTGAGAAGGATGTCCCCTTTGTTTTTGATGAAGAATGCAAGTCAGCTTTTAAGCATATTAAGGAAGCACTTATTTCTGCACCGATCATTACAGCACCTGACTAGGATCTACCATTTGAGATCATGTGCGATGCGAGTGACTACACAGTTAGAGCTATACTCGGTCAGAGAAAGTCTACAGAATTTTATGTTATTTACTACGCTAGCCGCACACTGGTTACTACTCAAGTCAACTAGGCCACTACGGAAAAGGAGTTTCTAGTAGTAATCTTCTCCCTTGATAAATTATATGCATATCTGCTTGGAAGAAAGGTAATAGTATACACGGACCATGCAGCTATACGCTATCTTTTCACTAAGAAGGATGCTAAGCCTAGGCTCATCAGATGGATCCTTCTTCTACAAGAATTTGACATCGAAATATGCGATCAGAAGGGAGCGGACAACCCAATGACTGATCATCTTTTGCACCTTGAGCACCCATTGGTAACATCTTTTTCTCCAATTAATGAATCTTTCCATTATGAACAACTGTATGCACTAAATGTCATATCTGTGCCTTGGTATGCTAATTTCATTAATTATCTTGTTAGCAACATTGTACCCCCTAACCTTTCTTCTGACCAGAAGAAAAGATTTTTACATGATGTCAGGTTTTACGTATAGGACGAACCATACCTGTTCAAGCAAGGGAAAGACCAGCTGCTACGAAGATGTGTACCGCATGAGGAGCAGGAACTGATTCTACATCAGTGCCATAACTCGCCATATGGAGGACATTTTGCTGGCGAGCGCACTGCTGCCAAGGTGTTACAAAGTGGGTTCTACTAGCCCTCCTTGTTCAAAGATGCTACAGTATTTGTGAAAAGGTGTGATCGCTGCCAAAGGATAGGTAACATCTGCCGTCATCACAAAATGCCACAACACGGGATCATGGAAGTAGAAATATTTGATGTTTGAGGAATTGACTTTATGGGACCATTCCCACCATCCGAGTGCAACCTCTACATACTATTAGCAGTTGACTATGTCTCCAAATAGGTTAAAGCTATGGCTCTCCCAACAAACGATGCAAAGGTAGTCATTAAATTCTTACAGAAAAATATTTTTAGTCGTTTTGGAATTCCCAGGATTCTTATCAGCGATGGAGGAAAGCACTTCCGCTATAATTTGCTCGGATTGATCTCAGGGGGTGCAAATTCATGATTGGCATATAGAAATTATTGTCCGTCAAATAACATCCAAAGTTTTGGTTTCAGAAGATGGAATGTCTCAGGTTTTTTTACCCAGAGAACTAATTGGATTGGTGCGAGCAGAACGAACGCGACACGCTTTAGAAGAAGCAATTTGTTACCGAGCCAGATTATTGGGAATAAGGAGAACATCTCTGCACTAACCAAGTACGGGGTCACTCACATGATTGCTACAGCCTATCATCCTTAAACCAGTGGTCAAGTTGATGTGTCAAATTGCGAGATCAAGAGAATCTTGGAAGTCATTATAAACCCATCGTGGAAAAATTGGTCCAGTAAGCTAGATCTATGGGCATACAGAACGACATACAAGACCCCCATCAGAATGTCATCTTACCAGCTGGTTTTCGAAAAAGCTTGTCACTTGCCAGTCAAGCTTGAGCACAAGGCATATTGGGCACTCCACCGGGAGCTATACCACACTGACCAAGATGACCTTCGTGATCAGGAAGCAGCCCGCGATGCTACTGATGTAGCCTTTCGAAGCCAATACCAAGCCGACCAAGAATACAACCACGCATAGTGGGAGTGGCTTCGAGCCAATCTACCACAGCCACCTCCTCAACCCTAAACAGGTGTTTCTGTTCCTTTTCTTTTCCCTTCTTTTCTTTTCCTTTATCATGCATTTGTTTTCTTGCTTTGTTTTTTGTTGTTTGCATAGTGTGCTCCTTCATATTGAGGACAATATGTTCTCTAAGTGTGGAGATGCACAATGTGTGCTTTGTGATGTGAATCTCATTTTGTTTGTGTTGTTTGCATTCTGTGCCACATCATATTAAGGACAATGTATTCTCTAAGTGTGGAGTTGCATGGTATGTGCGTTGTGATGTGAGTAATGTTGTTTTCTTTTGTTAACATATGCATGTGATCGAGTCTATTCTGTATGTGGCGTGTGTTTTTGATTGAAGTGATCGAGTCATTTGCAATTAATGAACTTACCTCTGAACTTATGAACCTAGAATGGCCACTAAATCTTATTGCTTAGTCAGGAAAAGAACTTGAGTGTCCGGAGCACGATTGTGTAGGTACTACATCCTTGGTTATTTAGGTTGATAGTCGCACTAGGTAGACCTTGCTTAAGAGCTTGATGAGTGACCTTGTGAGGAATTGTGCCAAAGGATGAGACTCCCGTCTCTATTTTATTCATGAGGTGCTTGCATGTTTTGGGCGATGAGAGTAGTATATTAGCACTTGGCATGATTTCGTAGTGTGAGGCAAGTTAGATATCGGGAGCCATTTTAAAATGAAACCTAGAGCCTTAGAGCCAAAAACCCGATCTAATCCATTGCATAACCCCTTTGAGCCTAGACTTGTCATTGAGTTACTATTTGCACACCACCGTACGAGCCAAATTTCATCCCCCAACTACCTTAACTATCCATTTCGAGGGAATAGGACATATTTTGGGGAACACTTTTGTAAGGGTGTACTTGGTAGCATAGCTAGGGGTAATGTACAGATGTGAAATCCTAGGAGGTAGTTTGAGGCCAAAAGTCAGAAAACGGGATAAGTCACCAATGTGAATGAAAGTGTGTGTGGAAGAAAACAAGAAAAAGTGATCATGTGCACAAAAGCAAGAAACAAAGAGAAAAAGAAATTTTTTTATATTACTTGAGAAAAGTGCAAAAGAAAGAAATCGAAACGCACACCAAAAAGTAAGTTGTCCAGAATGAATGCCTCTAGGATATGGGAACATTGGGGTTGAGTGCTTAGTCGTTATAGGGTGAGTTGCTTTGTATAGCTGAGAGTTAGATGTTTGATGTAACCCTCAGATTGGGTGGTCAAGCCATTGCCCAGTGATTTATCCTTCCCTTACCCTAAGTCACGTTACAACCTTATACAAAGTCCCTCTTGATTACGAGCCATGCATTGCTTGAGAGAGTGTCAAGTGCAAAGTATAATATTCTTAGACCCTAAGCATGTTTGCGAGTGATAGGTAGTTGACTACTCAATATAAGTGAGCATAAATTAATCCTATCCACTGAGTAATCAGCTTTCGTGTATGGTCCGCATAGTGCGAAAGTCAAGCTAAACAGCTAAGAGTGTTGTGTTTACATGATTATTGTTCTTGGCATTTGAGTGAGATGAATGATTAGTGATAGGATGAGACTTGCTGTGATTTGTTCCAAGTAAGGAGGCACCGTGAAGATGGTAGTTTTGATACAACTTGCTTGGGGACAAGCAAGAACTTAAGTGTGGAGTTGTGATGTGCGTGTAAACGGACACACATCTACCTATGTTTTGTGCATAGTTTGTCCATGCTTTGATCTCATTTCATCATATGTCTTAATGTGTTTTATGCATTTTGTGTTTCTATTGAGGAGCGAGAGATCTGTCGAAATTTGGTTATTTTGTACGTGCTCGATGAGGATTGCGAAAGGGGCGAGAGGTGGTACACTTGCGGATCGAAGAAGTGAAATGTCGGAGGTGCGTTGAAGATCTGCTGACTTCCAGCGCCCCACTGAAAAAGCCAGCGATCTGCTGGACTTGGCCAGATCGAATATCAGCAACCCGCTGAGAGTTCTAGCGACCCATTGCATTGGCCGAAGAAATTTTGGAAAACCTGTTTAGTCAAATTAGAACTTCTCTTTTAGGTTTTATTTTATGTTAGACTATATAAGGTCTTTAAACCCTAATTTTTGGGGACTCTTGAATGTTTTCACATAAGAGGCAACCCTAGTTTCTGTTCTACTTTACTTTTGAATTGGAGAATTGTAATCGATAATTTGGATTAATCAATCACAAAGTATTTTCATACATCGTGGTCAGGTGTTGTCTTTTCATTCATCTACTTGGCTATTGATTGCTTGGTTGGTTCATATTGAGTGTACGTATATTAAGACTGACAACCTTGATTCGTGGCACGGATTACGTTCTCATCTTTACTATTTTATTAAGTTAATTGATTGTGGCGCAAGTTAGGATTGACAACCCTAGGTTTGTTCCGTGATTTATAGTAGTTAGTTACAACCCAATCATTCGAATTGAATTGCTTAGCTTAAGATTGACAAATCATAATCCAGTACTTAGAGAATTGATCCATCTGTCCCTGTGAAGACGATCTTACTTATCTTTATATTACTTGTGCGATCGTGTTCTCTTGCACGTATTTTTAACCCGATATTTATTGCATCAATATGGTATGAGTGTTTCAAAACCAATCAATCTACACTTTTGTGCTAGAAAGATCTAAATTGACCCTTAACCAAGCTTAGAAGGTTAGAAATGTTCTTTCGACCCACCAACCAACTAAACTCAATCAAGAACCAACTATGAATATCACTTAAAGCACAATCAGTAACTAAGGAAGATTTCTCTTCTATCAAAGCAACTGATCATCAAACTAACATTTCAATCAAACCTATCTCCTTTTGGTCTCAAGATTTGACTAAGTACAATAACTTGGTGATCAAACAAGTCAAAGCATGGCATGAAGTTCGTTAATAAGAACATATTCCTACACATATTAACCCCTCTAAACCGTGGCTACATACAAGGCATTAAGGAACAAAACTCACAACATTAAGGCATTAAGGCCTTAAGTCTTGCCATTTGTTTGTCCAACACTCAGCTTTATTTTACTTCTGTTTGTCTGGTCTAGCGTGCGCCAGCTTCAAGTGGCATGCGCCAGGTCTTCGTGATTTCCCTCTTTGAGTACATCTAGCCATCTGAGTGGATGGTCATCTGAGTAACAGCTACTTAGCGTGCATTATAGAGGGATGGCGTGCGCCAGCTTCTCGTGATAAGCACTCTTTGGCATTGTGACTTCCTTCACATCCATACCTTTGTGTGTTGCTCGAATGTCCTCTACTTCTCCTTAAATATGCTCCTAAAAACAAGCAAACTTAATGAAAAACAACAAACTTAACATAAATCTACAATGAACGAAAACTAATACTAAGACAACTAAAACATAACTAAATCAACCTAAAACACTAAGAGTGATCTACTAAAAGGACACGAATAATGAGTGTTTTTGATACTCATCATTTAAACTAGAAGGACTTTAAACAAGTAACATAGGGCTTTAAAACAATATCATAAGACTCTAAACCAATAATGTCGGACTTTAAACTACTAACATATGATTTTAAACCAGTAATTTTTGAGTTCCAACTAGTAAAGTAGAAATTAAAAATTACTCATAATCTTTGTAAACAATGTAAAAATTAATTTTCTTCTAGTAATTGGTTTAAACTATGTCTATAATAGGTTGATCAAATGTTACATCTTCCTTGTTGCCAACCATTGGATCTCGATTTTTTCGTTGCTTCTTGGCCTTTCCTTCGTGCTTCCTCCTCGCCTTTTCATGCACTTTTTCACTCGTACTCTTCATCCTCTTTCTGGACTTGTTAGGATTGTTTCATTTTTTGATTGTTTTTTCAAATGACTTTGGAGATGATTGATTTATTTCATCATTAGCCTTGTCTTGTTTGTCTTCTTCTACCCGAACACCTTAAAATTGAAAGAAACACTCTTTAGCAATCTATAATAATTAAAAAAAGTATGACCAGTCACAAGAGGGATGCTATGTGTACCTGATAAAGATCTTCATAAATATTGAGAAATCATTTTGTTTAGATTTTTGTCAATTCTTTTAACCTCTTCCCAATCTAAACATACTAGATTAGCTAAATAATTCATCTTGTACGTCAAATACTAGTAGTATTACATGAAATTGCTATCCTTCTTTGGCAGGTTCATTGATATAATGAAACCCTCTTTCGCCTTTCTGGTCCACCTCCTGAGAATATAATGATCAGGTAAAGTACTGAAATTAGCTCCATCAGCGAAGCAACTCAAAGTTGTCATAACCTTCATTATATGTCTGCAAATAATGCCAAGTGTTTTGTAGATGCTGCAGGAACATGTCATCAATGTTTTGCTTCTCTGAACATCCACTAGTCTTGAATCATGCACATTAGTACTAGTACACTTCTTGAAAACACGTTAGTGTATAGTGTCCCCTACATTGTTCAATAATTTTATCAAAAAAATCTAACCAGTAATGTAGGGAAATAAACCAGTAAAATAGGGAAAATAACCAGTTAGGAAAATAAACCATTAAAGTAGGAAAGTAAACCAGTAATATAATCAAATAAACCAGTAATGTATGGAAGTAAACTAGTAAAGTAGGGAAATAAACCAGTAATGTAGGAAAATAAACTAGTAAAGTAGGGAGATAAATCGATAATGTATGGAAATAAACCATTAAAGTTGGGAAGTAAACGAGTAATGTAGGGAAATAAACCAGTAATATAGGGAAGTAAACCAGTAAAGTTGGGAAATTAACTAGTAACGTAGGGAAATAAACTAGTAAAGTACGGAAATAAATTGGTAATATATGGAAATAAATCAGTAATGTGAGGAAGTAAACCAATAATGTAGGGAAATAAACCTTTTAGTTACCTGGCAATGGATTTATATCAAATTCTCCCTCAATCAAGCATGAAATTGATTCTTCACATTGGTCCTAAAACTTTAAAAACATTTTGTGCGTATACACCTCCTCTGATGCTACCAATGGACTAGTATGATGCTTGTTAAGAGGCAAATGAACTAGTTCATTGTAATCTGATTGTCTCACATTGGCATTACAAGATTCAGCCAATTGCATTATGACCATACCGGTGATAAAGTGTTGACAAACCCACGCTACTAACCACTTATTCCAGAAACTATGAATCCAATTTAACTAATCATGCCCCTTTGGAGAGAAACACTCTTCAATCATTGTGTTCCATGATAAGTCAAATTCTTCTTTGTTGGTTACATCATAAATCAATTTTCGGAATGCTTCATATACTTGGCTCGTATAAAGATGACTGAGCCTTTTCTTTGCATTCTCCAAAATGTGTCATGTACAAAGAGCATGGTACGTATCTACAATACAAAGAAATCCAATAATTATATATCTTTAATGAAGTCGTATGATATTAATAAATTAGTCTAAAAAAGTAGCTACCAGTCAATTCCGATTCTATTGCATTAGCAATGGCTTGTGCCTAGTCTGTGAATATTATTTTTAGGGCCTTATTATCCATGCAGCTTAAGAAAGTCTTGAATAGCCATTCAAATGACTCAGTGGTCTTGTCAAACATTAGAGTTGCTCCAAATATACAGGTCTCTCGGTGATTGTTCAAACCCTACAAAGATACCTACATCAAGCGTTACCATATTAGAACAACTTTTGTCATATAAAAAACAAAGCAGTATGTCACATAAGTAATGTAGGTATGTTGAACCAGTAATGTAGGATGTTAAACCAGTAATTTAGTGTGATAACCTCAAGAGTGGTCGGTCGATTGTGCATTGTGCTACGTACTTGGGGGATAAGTTTCGGAAGTGCGTTTAAGTGTCCTTGGGTTCATTTAGCATGTTGGTTCAAGTTCGATCAAGTTGTCACAACGAAATTCCAAGTTCCGTAAATGTAGTTGGTCATTTCTCGGGCAGATTGACCTTTGCTTACTAAAATGGCCATAACTTCTTCATTTTTGCTCCAAAAGACACAAGTGAGTACAATTTAAAAAACTAGACACATAGAGCTACAACATGGTTATACACAAGTTTGGTCAAAAATGAAAGGAAGTGGGTGAAAAATGAGCTCAAAGTTGCTGAGCTGTGATTGGACCACACTTTTACATTAACCAATCACTAACTTACCTTGGTTAAAAGTTACTTAGGTCGGTTAAAAGGAGCTGGAGTTGACTCACCTGCTTACCTTACAGACATAAGAAGGATTTGGAAGAGGTGGGAAGCTCATTTGGTCAGCCACAAACCGAAACTTAGAAAACAAAAGAAGAGAGAGTTTGAGGAGAGAGGAAGAAGCAGGCAGGTCAAATAAGTCGACTTGGTAAGTAACCTTCCTCTCCGAATCAAACCTTGAGATTTTACCAGATTATAGAGCACATCCATAGCTTTCTAACGGTATATCCCACTTATGTTTTGGATCATGGAGTCAACGGAAAAATCGTTTTGAACACAGCACACGTTTCTGGGATAGTCAGTGCACGACGGCCAGAAGATTGGATTGGTAAGTGGACTTAAACTCGGAGTTAGATCATGAAATTTGGACAGCTTATAGAGGACTTCAGTAGCTTTCGTGTGATATATGTTTGTGGATTTTGGATCAGAGGATCAACGGGAAATCGGTTTTGAACAGACTGGTTGTTACTGAGGTGGTCAGTGAACGACGCGAAGAAGATCAGCCTTGTAAGTGGTCTTAAGCTCCGATTTGGACTTAGGTGTTTTAGAACCGTTTATAGTACACTTAATGAGCTTTCTGAATATGTATCATATGATGGAATTGGATGAGGGAAACGTCTTGTGCATGGTTTTGAAGTTCGGATAGTGTTGCTGAGTTCTTGGTTGAGTTCTGGTTGGTACGAATTTGAAGTGTGAAGCTTGATAAGTTGAGTTATTGAGATTTTGAGGTTAATTGAAGAATCTGAGGTTTTGAGAACATGAAGATGAGTTGGTTTGAAGTGATGCTTAGGGTTGTTTTGGTGTATTTAATGTGTTTCCGATTGAGAAATTGCGATGAAACTTGCGATACGCTTCGTTGATGTTCGGTTGGCAAAATCAGATTGTCGTATGCATTTTGAGCATGAGTGAAGCGTGTACAGAATATATATGTGTGGATGTTTGATATGAAATCAAGTGAATGAAGGATTTGAGCTATTTGATTATGGCTGAATGATTTGCGATGACGACTTGCGAATGCACCTAAGTTGGTCGTTTTGAAATGTATGAGGTGAATTGGTTTTGGAAACCAAGGGTTAACCTCGTTATGTGATTTTGGATTATTGTTCAGATTTCCGACGTTGAAGGAGCTTCGTGTGGAAGGACGAATTGGATTTGGGAAATCTACGCTTTAAGCGCTATTTGTCCGAGTAAGCGGATAGTACATGATAACTTTGGTTGTGTCTGTTGTATGTTTGTTTCAGAGTTTGATTGTGTGCGTCACATGCATATGGTTTGGTCCATAGTATGTTTGGACACATTTGTGATTGTGTGGTGAGACATGTTACGTTTGTGAACAGCCTCGAGCTGATTTGATACGTGTGACATGTCCATGTGTAATGGATATGATTCTGGACCGTTGGGTCATCTGTTCTGTTAAGATATGTGTTCTGCGAGAGAAATGAATAGGTTTTCCCGTACTAACCGGGGATGTTAGTCTATGAGCTCATAGTTTTGGGGGTATCGCTAGTGTACATTTGTAAGCTTTGGCCGGTTTACATTTGTGTACTAGTTTCTGTTATTTGTGAACGAAAGATTTGCTTGGCCATTTGGATGCCTCTGTCACTGAAGAGGTGGCGTTACAAAAACCTATTCATAGCTCTCTGTGTGTGTGTGTTGATATTGTGTTTTGTAATAGCATTTGATGATCATGCATTTGATTTGAGTGAAGTCGAGCATGATTAAGTTCTGTCACATGCATATTTCAGCCATAACTAATATATTATGTTCTATCCCCTTGCTAAGTGCCTTCGGACACTTACCCCTTACAAATAATCTATTTCAGGTTCTCAGAGACCTTAGTTTGTTGAGTTTTTGGAGTCCGTGGATCAGGCCCCACTTCTTTGTTCGAGGGCTGCTTTTTGGAGGTCTCCGGATCATGTTTTGATCTCCTTCTATATAGTTGCTCCGTAGTATTAGAACTTTTGGAGATGTTTGTTGGTTTTGATTAGTTTTGTATTATGTTCTTTTGGTTTTGGTTTGTAAATTGTCTTTGGCCTATTCTATTTTGGTTTGAATTTGGCTTCCGCATTTGATGAGATCTTTGAGATGATTTGAGGCTTACTAGGCCTGCATATTGGTTGTTCATATGTTGCATAGTCTAGCGTCGGTCACCGACCTCAGTTTGGGTCGTGACATTTAGTAATCTGAACCAGTGATGTGGGACTCTGAACCAGTAATGTAGTAATTTGAACCAGTAAAAAATGACCATAAACCAGTAACATAATACTTTAAACCAATCACCAATGATTTCAAACCAGTAACGTAGGATTTTAAACCAGTAATGTAGGACTTTGAACCAGTGACCAAAGACCTTAAACCAATATTATAATACCTTAAACCAGTAACCAATGACTTCAAACTAGTAATGTAAGACTATGAACCAATAATGAAGGACTTTGAACCAGTAACCAATGACCTTAAAGTAGTAAATAATACTTGAAACCAATTATTCAAATCTATTTTAGAGGTACATCAATTACCTAATGGTCGGTAGTCCTTGTTAGGCCGATATATGGTATCAAAGACAATTACATCACCAAATAGTTGGTAATCCAATCGCATTTTCTGGTCCGCCCAAAATATATTGGTAATCTATTCATCAATGTCTACTTGGACCTCGTAATAAAATGAGGGGTTGCGAAAGGCCTTATCCATGAAATATTTTTACAAAGCTGTTGCTTCACCTTTTTTCATTGTCCTTTGTCATTGCCCACCCAACCAATTCTTCAAATTTGTTTTAAGAAACCTAAGGTTCTCCACTCCCCAGCTGCGTTCACCATAACTTCATATGATGATTTATTCCTTATAACTGCATCGTTGTGCATTTTGGCAATTTGTTTTTGGAATGACTTCATCTTCCTATTGTCCTTTAGTAAATAGGTCAAATCCTTAGGAATCAATTCATGGTTATGCTGTATAATCCAATTCTTTAGGAAATAAACACCTCTATCAGTTAAATAGTGGAAAAAATCCTTGCCTTACACCCTGTCCTTTCTTTCCTCTTCCTTTTTTTCTTTTCTGGGTTCTCATCTTCATCACTTACTTTACTCTTCCTTTTTTTTCTTTTCTGGGTTCTTATCCTCATCACTTACTTTCCTCTTCCTTTTTTTCTTTTCTGGATTCTCATCCTCATCAGCAGACCTTTCCTTGTTGCAAAGAATTTGGATATAGCGCACCTCCTAGGTATCGGCTCCTTTTTCGCCTTTTTGGCATAATCCTTACGCATTGTAAACCCTTATGAATTGAATACATCTCATAAAAGTCGTGAACTTCTTCCCTTTTGAAATTGTATATTAACCCAATTCTCCTCATCTTCCAGTTCTTCAATTGTGCTTCCTACACCAATGACCTAAAACAAAAAACCAGTATTACAAAATAAAGAAGCAGTATGAAAGTAGATAAAATAACAAAACTAGATGATAAACTAGCAAATAGTAAACCTTGATTTAAATTTGAATCATTAATTTCATGTAAACGAATTTTCTCTTCATCAGAACAAACAGGCAGCTGTAGATGTATTAAATAATATGAGAAAACTAGAGTCAATTAATGGTATCAAAAAAGAAAACTAGTAATGTAGGAATGTGAACCAATAATCTGCAAAGTTGAACCAATAATTTATAACTTGGAACCAGTAATGTAGGACTTTGAACCATTAATGTTGGACTTTGAACCAGTAATGTATGACTTTGAACCAGTATTATAGGACTTTGAACCAGTAATGTAGGACTTTGAACTAGTAACGTGGGACTTTGAACCAGTGACGTAAGACTTTGAACTAGTAATCGATAACCTGGGTCTATGACCCAATAAAGTATGATGTTAAACCAATAATGTTGGGTTTAGGAACTAATAACCTGGGTCTTTGAACCAATAAAGTATGACGTTGAACCAGTAATGTTGACTTTTATTCAGTAATGTAGGACTCCTAACCAGTAACTAATAAACTGAGACTTTGAACTGATAACATAAGACTATAAAAACCATCAACGATCAATGATAAAACACACCTTCATGGTTAGATGAATCGCTATTGGAAACCGAAAAATAGTCATCATCATCCAAGGCAACACTCGATATTAACTCTAAATTATAAGTAACAAACCAAGAATTAGGACATCAAACCAGTAACATAAATTAAGAAAACCAAATCCAAGGAATCTAATTAACGCACCTTCCTTATTTCTTGAAACGTTATTGTCGCTGAACAAAACTTCATCATCAATTGAAGAAATAATCTTGGTTACCAGCAAGAAATCAATAATTGGAGAAGAAAAAAAAGTCACGTTATGCTTGGAAGAAGACAAAAACGTCAAAATGGGAGGGAGGTTGCTCGATTTTTGATTTAATTATATTAAGAACTAATGACGGCTCAAAATAGGGTTTTGGAAGAAAAAAATATTTATTGGAGAGAGAATATTTTTGATTAGGTAAGGTGGTTATGTTTAAATCATAATTAGGTGGGGTAGTTATTAATGGAGAGAGAAACTACCTCAATTAGTGAATTTGGTTAATTGACTATATTAACCTTGTCACTAAATAGGGATAAACTAATTGTCCCCAGGGTATCCATTCCCAACTTTTAAATTGAATCCTGTCAAAGGTTAGAACTTTCATGACGTAGCACAATGGAAGCAAAATTCAAGTCTTGCAAAAATGCATCTCAAAATGGTTGGAATAGAACTTCAAGCTCGATTCTTCCGAATCAAGAAAGAAGGTTGCTTAAGAAAATAAGCGGTTGGCTAGGGCTGAAATCGATTCGGGATACGCAAGTTCAAAGGCTTAGATTGAAACAAAACGTTCAAATTATTATTCATGCTACTCTTTATTATTTTTGTAAGACATATAGGAAGACAGAAATTAAGGTGGAATGAAGGCGAGATCTAAAGAGAACCTTCTCGCACTCCAGCCATCTGTAACCTCCACTTTAACCTTCTCATAATTGGCATTAATCTTGCCTTATAACAGCTACAAAATTAAAAACAAGTCTGAGCAGGAATTATATTAATGAACAAATGAAAGCCATGCATGCATGGCATACATCCAATGCATGTCCAACTCGCAATAGAGTACTTGCTGATCGTGATTCGTCCTACAGCATTTCCCATCCATTTCAACAAAACCATAGTAAAAACCAAAAATTCCACGAACCAAAAGAAAAGGAAACAAAAAATAAAGGAAAAAGATTTAAAAAAGAGCAAGGCTCTCATCATCAACATCAAAAATGGCCTTGTCCAAAGGGAAGTTTATGGTAGCTTAGGCATTGGGGAAATAGGTGCTCCCAACCTCCATCATGGGGTTTCCTTGGTAGAATATCAATGATGCAAGGTTTAATATTGGATGTGTCTAGATAAACATGGTTCGCTTCCATTACTGATGGGCCCACTTAGCCAATTAAGCCCATCTCGGAGACAACCTCCCACCATCAGTGCTTGATGAATAACTAAACTTCCTCGACGAGATTGTCATCGTCATTTTCATCTCCACATTAAGATCATCATCGTCTCCTCATCGTTGTCCTCGCTAGCAAGCTTTGTTTAGAATTAGGATGCGTTGTGGAAGAGCAAAGAAAAAAGGATAGGAGTATAGGGATTGTGGGTCAAATCCTTGTATCTTAGGGTTTACGGGTTATGTATAATATAGGGATTTATATTTATTAATTTTAGTAGTATCTGAATTTGGATAGGATCCATATAAACTCAGACTTTACCTAAAGATATATTAGTTATATCCTACCATAGATCTATTTCTTAGATCCTACTTATATCCTAATTATTATATTATTAAAATAATTATAATATATTTATTAATTAACCTCAAAATACTCTATTGCCTTATTTAAAAATCTAGTAACTAACCAAAAAACTCTGATGTCTAATTATCAATTAAAATAAATAAAAAATATAATTCGATAATGATATATTTTTATCAAATTTATGATTTAGAATAATTTACTTAAATTTGATATCTTTTTGTACTGATATGCTTTAGTAGAATGTGCAAATAATGTTGAATATGCTTTAGTGATCCATGGTGTTGATAGTGAAGTTTTAGGTATATATAATATTATTTTTTATTAAAATATCAAATAGTAAATAATAAATTAAATAATTAAATTTTATATTCAATTAACTTAGAAGAGTTAAATTATAGGAGTAAGAAAATAATCACGAAGACTTATTCAGAAGTCATATAGAAATTTAGCAAGAAATTATATTATTTTAGACTTTATATTTAATACTTATGAGTTTATTGATAACTCTTTAACTATGTTTATTTAGTTAGTTTAATTTACTATTTCATTTAAATTTGATATTATTTTTTTTATTATATAGAATTGTTTTCTTAATTTTTATATGAATTATCTAAAAATTAAAATATATATATTAAAGGATTTCTCGCGCGATTAACGCATAATCATGAACTAATCCTCTGTACAATTAATGAGATAATACGTTAATTAAAACAATACTTACTTGTTTTAGCGAGCTTCCACAGGATCGTCACGACGAGGTAGTGCTACTAGTCGGTTCACGATCATGAACGGATCGGATACGTGAATGTTGTTTCACGAATGGCCTTGATCCGCAAGTTCTAAGACCTATAGGGACTAAAACCTAATTATCGTCCCTTTCAGAGTGTGGTGTGCATAAGTCTGGTCGAAAATTCCAACTTGATCACTAGCTTTCTCTCCCTTTTTATAGGGATGCCCTTAGGATGCCACCTAATTCCAAATCAGTGAGTAAGTATCCAAGTGGCAAAATTATAAAGGTTGCCACCTTACTCATCAAAAGGCTGCTGGGCCCAACAATGGGCTTGACTAATTTTGGAGAATAATGGGTGCAAATCCAAAAAGTCCAACATCTCCCACTCACACATTATTGACCATAGTCAACAAAGTCTCAAATATTTACTTAGCAAGGATTTCGTGTAACCAACATACATCGAGTGTGGATAGATAAACTCAAGAGCACTTATAATGGCCACATGAATTGTAGCATCTCGATATCCTCATTATGTACCGTATGCCTTATCCTAGGCCTCATCTCATATCCCATTGTGTGATTTCAAATAATTTATTCACATTCACTATTGTATTATACATAATACAATATGTCCACCAGAACTACAAATCTCAAGAATATGATCGATGAAGAACCTTCTCTTTATAAGTATTTCTTCTATCATGATAATGCCTGCTTTTCTAGTCAGCCTTGCCAGGTCGAATTATGAATCATGATCTTTTCATAGACTTTCCAAGCTAGCAGCACAAAATCATATTTCCGAAATACGTTAAGGATTATAAGGATAGTGTCTTCGAAAACCAAGTTTTCGAAATTGGTCTCACACCAGGGAAAACTTAAATCACTTTATGATTTTTCATCCATTGGTCGACTAAGCAAATATGGTACTATCTACGTCCTATGATGTTCATTCCTCCAAAAAAGAGCGCATGTGATACACAAATTAACATCATACTAGAACTTTAGCCTTGATGTTTTACAGAACTATAGCATTAGTTTACATAAAACTGCTCCAGGCTATCAAGACAGACTAATGATAAGTTCCACTTATTTCTTATCACTCAGATTTACATAAAATCCTATGCAGCAACAAATGCTAGCATTCACAAATCTTGCACTTTTAACAAGAACTTATCTTGTAATTAAGCAAGGCAACATCAACATTTTAGAATAGACACTCGATGTAATGATGTTCATAAAACTGCCTCATCTCAACAAGGAATTAACACATTGACTCCCACTAAGGTAAACACCCGTGTGAGTAGGCTATTTTTCTGTCTCACATGCATTCGAAAATATTACTCAAAACAACATTCACAATTGTATTGCTGATATAGTATCAAATTCCATTGAATAACACATTCAATAGACACTATTTGAGCAAGAAATAACTCATTTGCAAATCTTGGGACCTATGATATTTCTTAAAATATCATAAGGTACTACCTAAGATCTGCGATCATATCTCACATAGATATGTGTTTCATGCTTACTTCTTCACATATAACAACTAAACATAACGTATGTTTATTGGTTCATATGGGATAGCTTTGGATAAATGGTTGAAGACTCTCTTTAACCATTTCATTTATTGCACAATAGTTACAAAAACCACATACTCAGTTCTTATAATTGATTAAGAGATAGACACAAGTTTATTCCTAGCTACTCCATGAGATAGCTACTCCATGAGATAGCAAATAAATATATCCAAATGTGAACATTCATATATTCACATCTCATGCCTTAATGGCCTTAGCTTAACTCATGATGTCAGGTTTTAACATAAATGATTGTACTGCAATCATTTCCAAGTACTTTATAATTTTCTTTGACTAAAAGTCAATGTTCTATGTTTGGATTATCATAATCCAAAATATTCGCTTAAAGGACATCCATCACATCCTTTAGCTTATGAGGAATATCTGGATACAAGTCTTTATTCTAGAAAATGACCGTTTTGACTACTAGAGCACATAAGACTATTATCATCACATTCAAATTGTTAAACTTAAACGATTTCTTGAAATCTTAACTTCGAGTAGTAATAAACTTCTCTAATATCTTTAAATTTCAAAGTCATTCGTAAACTACACTTTGATCTTGTAAAGATATTTTTAGTCAATTTTGACTATATATGTCACTCACATATGACGACAAACTTTTTGAGAGCATTTAGTGTTGTTATCACAATACTCATCAATCAATTCATAAAATATACGACATATTTGTATTATAATCGAATCATGAAATGATGAGTTTAACACTGACTCGCAAATAGACTGAGACTACTTTACAAACTCTATGTTTGGTATCTCAATCTATGGATGTAATCCTCTGGTCAAACCATATGGGTTTTTCCATCCAATTCTCCATTGAGAAATGCAGTCATTACATCTATTTTATGTAGCTCTAAATCAAGTAAGTCATTATAGCCAAAATCAACCCAACAATTAGGAATCTCACAATAATAGAGAATGACTCCTCATAGACAACTGTTTCATGTTATGTGATACCCCTGAAAGTGAAGCAAGACTATTTATGCTTAATCTTAAGAATTCAATAATTCTCAAAATGTGCCCCTATAGATAGGTCAACATCAAACTAGTTCTCAAAGATAGTTTGGTCTTATATATTCATTCATTGCATTGACTAATTCATTCTAACTGAGAACTGAAAAAACATCCAAAATCATCTTATGTTCATTCTCATCTTATAGGATTTGCTAAAAGAAGTATCACTTGTAACTTTATGCAAGAGAACATTTCTCACACTTTCAACCTTTAGTCGTTGGCGTGAAAAAACTTATTCTTTTAGCTTTATGAAGTTCCAGTTTTTATAAATATCTCACACATCCATCGTAACTAGAATTCATATCCTATAGAAGTTTTATTCCAAACTCCCACTGAAGTTTAGAATCCTACTCCTACTAAACCATAGATCTCACATGCTCCCACTGAGATGAAGATCATTAGGATCATGAACTTTTGGATCATTTAGAGGTAGATAATCACTATTTTCCTCCTCCACAAAATCCTCCCACTCGGAAGGAGTGATCTAGATGATCTTAACTTATCAGTTTCATACAAGGTGGGTCTTAACTCACCTATATTAATTTTGAAAAAATTATTTTCCAAAAAAATATTATGTGGTACAAATGATCACTTTTCCATTTGATTATTCACTTTCGAACATGTATTAATTTATTTGATACTTGTAAATATTTCACAAAGACATTCTTTGTAAGATACTCACAAAAATGGACGCAAGATGATTTACTCTTATAGTCTTGACCATATATTTCAGAACAAATTTGATACAATTAACGAATAAATCTAGCTATTTTGTGAACAGATCTCATAACTATTTTTCTATTCTAGAAGTGTTCACATGTAGGTAAATTTGATCTTTACAAAATTACCTTTTAGTCCTACCTTAGTTGGACAATCATGTGTTCTAGACCAACATAGTCCATTCTAGAATAACATAACTTGACATCAACTTCAGACGTTAAATTATGATTGCAAAAAAATAATTGCAATGTAAATCACATAGATTAACATTCAAAATGAGAATCCATTTACTAATAACTATCATAAATAAAGACTTATCCAGAATTCTAATCACAATGTTGTACTCAACTATCTAACAGAAACTAAGAGCCTTTTAAACTTGAACAAACATGGAGTATATAACACGTCATGTATAAGCAGAATTTACTGACACTATCTGTTTATATCAATTCTTTCAACTTCTACTCGTGTATATAAACCAATATTGATGGAACTTATTTCAATTAGTACTTATTGGGATTTAACAAAGATTTCACACATCTTTGTCACACGGCCTGTCATAACTGAATCAATTACTCAATTGACATTTAGTTTGAAGAATAGATATAGATAAATTTAAGGGCAAATTATCCTCAGGTCCCTGGTCTTTACATTATTCTCCTATTGGGTCCCTCCTTTGTTATAAATGAGTATTAAGTCCCTATTTCATTCAAAAATGTTTGTGTCGGGTCCCCACCGACCAAATTGGACTTTTTTAAAATTTTTTGTCATATGAAATGACTATTTTATCCTTCACAAAATGACAAATTTCATCATATTTTTGTCATTTTGTGAAGGGTAAAATAGTCACTTCACATGACAAAAAATAAAAAAAAGACCGATTTGGTTGGTGGGGACCCGAGACAAACATTTTTGAATAAAATAGGGACTGATTAATCATTTATGTAACAGGAGGGACCCAATAGGAGATTTTGGTAAAGACCAGGGACCTGAGGGTAATTTTCCCTAAATTTAATCCACTCGCAGGTGAACTAAATGATTGTCTTGGCAATGCAACTTATCGCAAAATGTCATATCTTCAGACAGTTAAAATATTTCTTCTAAAAAATATCAGACCTTTAAATCCTCCAACCCTCAAAACTCATCTTTTGGGTTTAATTTGTTTAGTTCTTACTCTTTTATTTCTTAACTATTCTATTTGCCTCACACAGTTTTGGTCAACCTTGTTGTTGCTCCCACTAGAACAAACTTAAGTCGCATATAGCTTAAGATGGACTTTGACTGCTAAGAGACATTTCTCTTTAAGCTCAAGGTGACAACTCATATGAAATGTCATAATATTATCAATATACATTTGGGCCATTCATATGATCAAAACTTGTAGGCATGGAATTATTATTATGCTTAACTTTTAGGCATATAGCCAGCCTTAGCTAGCTTGTTGATTACATTAAACATATTACATAAAGACATTATCATTAAGCAATCAACTCATAAATTGAGCACATCCTCATATTAGACCACAATCATAATCATAGTCTATAGAACCTAGTGTTCTTTCAGCACATAGCTATTCACATAGCTTGAAGAAAATTATGAACGATACATTGTATATAAAAATTACATCAATAATACAAAATAATTTACTATACGTTATAACTCTGAATGATTAAAGTCCTTGACTATCTCAGATTTGAAGTAGGTCACGGATATGTTTCCCCTCACAACTCTGAGAGTTAATCTCAAACCTTAATCATTCTAAGTTCTTTGATAGTAAATGCAAGTGGATCTTTCTCATGGTTATAATCATGTTATTAAATAAATGATTAAAAATCCATTGACAGTTATCTAGTGAGCATTACCTGAATTCAATTCATATCTACTTACAATGCCAATAGCACAGTAAATATCAGGTTGCATACACAACATTGCGTACATCAGACAACTGACTGCATTGGCACATGAAATCATTTCCATATTCCCTATTTGTTTAGCTATATTTGGACACAGAATCATGCACAAATTATGACCTTTCACTAATGGAACATACTTGGGATTACTATGATCACAATTGAAAATGTTCTACTACTTTATGAACATATGTCTCTTATAAAAGAGATATTGTCCTCTTCAAATGATTTCTTAAAATCTCTCGTATGAGACCGCATTTCGAGAACATATTTTGGAAGTACGATTTAGTGCTACTAGCTTGGAAAGTCCATGAAAAAGGTCATGACATATTGACCTAGCAGGGCTGACTAGAAAAGAAAACTAAATTATTACCGAAGGAATATAGTTAAGGGAGAAGGAACTCTGTCCATCACATTTCGAGATTCGTTATTCAGGTATACTAGTTGTATTGAAAAGTACAATAGTGAACACAAATAAAATTGTTTGAAATCATTGTGTGAATAATGGAATGTGACATGAGTCCTAGGGTAAAAGCATACTTTATTCTATGTGAGATGTCGAGATGCTACTATTTAGTTAGTCGGTGTGTCTGTGCTTCTGAATTTTAGCTAAACATACTCGACGTATGCTGGTTGCACGAAATCCTATAAGATGAAATATGTACATTGTTGACTGTGATCGACGATGAATGAGTGGGAGATTATTAGACTTTAGGCTCGAATTCCATTCATCGTGCAAATTTGGTCTCGGGCAAAATGGGCTCGAATATTAGACCAGTTAGTGGACTAGCATTATCCGAGTGGATAGGCGCATCAGTGAACAGATAAGCACTATCTTAATGGATAAGCATGAAAAGTAAGTAGGTAGCTGAGCAGTTGCTTACGTAGCTACTGACTCAGCTGCTTGTTAGTTGCTTGCTTTCAGCTACTTCCGACAATATAAATAGGGGCCCCCCCTTCAATTATAAAAGCCAAGCAGGTTTGAACTGTTTATGGGTGGGCCCTACCTGGGCATTCTCGAGCGAGCCTAGCTCGATAGTTTATGGGCGGGCCTTACCCTTGGGTGGGCCAAGCTTGATGGTTACAGGCAGGCCCTACTCCTGGGTAGGCCAAGCTCGACGGTTATAGGTGGGCCCTATACCTGGGTAGGCCAAGCTCGACGGTTACGGGCGGGTCCTACCCCCAAGTAGGCCAAGCTCGATGGTTACGGGAGGGCCCTACCCCCGGGCAGCCCAAGCTCAAAGGATTTGGGTGAGCCCTGCCTAAATCACCATTCGTATAGGAAAATATCAATATTAGTACTTGATATTTTCCAAGATATACATTATGGGCCAATCGTGGAAACTAGGTTATGATCCGTTAGAACGTGATCGTAACTTGGCTAGCGACTCACGATTACCGATCAAGACCAATGGACTTAGAGACCTATGACGTACTCGCTTTAATAACTAAGTATAATTTAATTAATGTCATTTAATTAAATGGGATTCGAGCATAATTAATCAATAATTACAGCCTAGCCCCCCGATACAAATTGAAGGATTCGGCTCATGATTAACCAATAATCACAAGTTAATCTTTCACAAAATTAATGGACAAATACGTTAATAAATACAAGGCTTACTTATTGTAGCGTGCTTTCACAGGATCGCCACGATGAGGTAGTGCTACTGGTCAGTTCACAATCACGAATGGATCGGATACATGAATGTTTTTCCACAAATAGCCTCACTTTTCAAATTCTAAGACCTTTAGGGACTAAATCATAATTCCATCCCTTTTGTGTTTGTGGATAAGGCTGTAGGGTAGCAAACTTCCAAAATGGTCACACGGGCTTCCCTATATATAGGAAAAAATTCCCTCCAGCTGCTTTGCCACACAAAGCTTGGAGTTGACAAGTGGCGGGGATGATGTCAGCAATGACGTAAGCGCTGACATCATTTCTACCTCTTCTCCTTTTTTCTTGGGCTGGACTCAGCCCAAATGGACCCAAGTCCAACATCTCCTACTCATTCATTTTTTATCACAGTTAAAATAATGAATGTAATTTGGGCCCTAAGCCCAATAATCTCCCACTCACACATTATTGACCATAATCAACAAAGTCTTAGATTTTTACTTAGCAAGGATTTCGTGCGACTAGTATACATTGAGTGTGGATAGCTAAACTCAAGAGCACTCATAATGGCCACATGAATTGTAGCATCTCGATATCCTCATTACGTACCGTATGCCTTATCCTAGGCCTCATCTCATATCCCATTGTTATCACATGTGATTTCAAATAATTTGTTCGCGTTCACTATTGTATTACACATAATACAATAGGTGCACTAGAACAACGAATCTTAGGAATATGATCAATGAAGAACCTTCTTCCTTTATAAGTATTCCTTCTATCATGATAATGCCTGTTTTTCTAGTCAGCATTGCCAGGTCGAATTATGAATCATGACCTTTTCATAAACTTTCCAAGCTAGCAGCACAAAATTATACTTCCAAAATACGTTAAGGATCATAAGGATAGCGTGTCTAAAACCAAGTTTACGAATTGGTCTCATACTAGGGAAAGTAGAAATCACTCTATGATTTCCTATCCATTGGTCGACTAAGCAAACAGGGTACCATCCACGTCCTATGATGTTCATTCCTCCAAAAAGGAACGCATGTGTAACACAAATTAATATCATACTAGAGCATCATCCTCGATGTTTTACTGAACAACAGCCTTAGTTTACACAAAACTGCTCTAGGCTATCAATATAGAATAATGATAAGTTCTACTTATTTCTTATCACTCAGATTCACAAAAAATCCTATGCAGCAATAAATCTCGCACTCACAAATCTCGTACTTTAACAAGAACTTATCTTGTAGTTAAGCAAGATGGCATCAATATTTTAGAATAGACACTCGATGTAATGATGTTCATAAAACTGCCTCATCTCAACAAAGAATCAACACATTGACTCCCACTAAGGTAAACACCCGTATGAGTGGGCTACTAGTCTATCTCACATGCATTCATAAATGTTGCTCAAAATAACATTCACACTTGTATCCAGATATTCATCATAAGCTAAAGGATGTGATGGATGTCCTTTAAGCGAATGTTTTGGATTATGGTAATCCAAACATACCACATTGACTTTTGGTCAAGAAAATTATAAAGCACTTGGAAATGATTATCGTATAATCATTTAGGTTAAGACCTGATGTCACGGGTTAAGCTAATGCTATTTAGGCATGAGATGTGAATATATGTATATTCACATTTAGATATATTTATTTGCTATTAGGAGAAGTTATCTCATGGAGTAACTATGAATAGACTTGTGTCTATCTCCTAATCAGATATAAGAACTGAGTTTGTGGTTTTTGTAACCATTGTGCAATAAATAAAATGATTAAAGAGAGTAATTATTGGGGGGGGGCTGGGCCGCAATTATTGATATTAATTAAATCATACTTACTTGTTGAAGCGAGTATGTCACAGGTCTCTAAGTCCATTGGTCTTGATTGGTAACCGTGAGTCACCAATCGAGTTATGATCACGTTCTAACAGATCATAACCTGGTTTCCACGATTGGCTCATAATGTATATCTTGGAAAATATCAAGTACTAAACTGATATTTTCCTACACGAGTGGTGATCTGGGCAGGGCTCACTCATAACTGTTGAGCTGGGGTCGCCGGGGGGTAGGGCCTACCCGTAACTATTAAGCTTGGCCTACCCATAACCATCATGCTTGGCCTACCTGGGGGTAGGGCCCACCTATAACTATTGAGCTTGGCTTGCCCGGGTACAGAGCTTGCTCATAACCGTCGAGCTTGGCCTACCCAGGGGCAGGGCCCATCTGTAACCATCAAGCTTGGCCTGCTCGAGGAATGCCTGGGTAGGGCTTGCCCGTAAATGATTTAGACCAGAAATATGTTATTTCAAAATTGTTTCTCAATTTCAAATGGATTTTAGACTCAAGTTCGTTCACTGTGGTGAGCCTTGGGAGTCCAACTATTGTATGTTAATATGTCATCCTGTCAAAGTCTAATGAAACTAATCCAGAGATGGATCTAGATTCTAAGACTTGAACTCCAGGATACCCTTTTAAGGTTTGATGTGTGATTAGGTTTGCACTATCTAGTGTATTCCCCTTGTACATACTCTGTTTTAGGGGAACACTTTTGCACAATAGGTCTTGTACTTTTTTCTGAGTTTGTTTGTGATTAGAGGTTGTTTTGACATGCCTCTGATGCAATATAGTTTATGAAGTAGAGTTGTCGAACCTACAGGGATTGAGTGATGCCTTACTCGGCTTACTTACCAAATTTTAGGAATTTTATGACTTTGCTTCTTTGGTTTGGTTTAGGTGACTTAGCAAACTAACATACATAAAATAACAATAAATCATGCAAGATCACACAAAAAACACAAGGTATATATCAACTAAAAACAAGAGTGGTATGACGCCTAAGATCACTTAAGTGAACTAATGGTTCGTTGGGTTTATTTAGCTCGTGTCATGATCCGGGTGTTTCAAGGCAACAGATCCATGCTCTCGCACAAGATCAATCTAAGTTGATCTTTACCTAGGATTAAGTGAGCTCGATGTGCTCTTGCCCCCACGAGTCACTTAATCCTAACTAAACAACAACTATAAATATCACCCTTTTGGATAACCAATCACCAAGTGAGATTCTCATCTCACGAGGCAACGGATTTACAAGTTAGACGTTTGATCAAGTCTTTCTCCTCTCGGTCTCAAGACTTGATTATTATCTTAGTTCTAGGTGATCAAATTAGACTAAGCATTAAGCCCTTTAACTTATACATGATCCTTAACATTTTTACCCATTTTAAAACATTAGAAAGTTTAGGCTTTTAAAGCATCACACCACTTAGTAACTACTCACACATGTTTAAACAAACATACACACACATATATATTACAATAACACAATCAAAATACATATTACAAGCAAAGAAAAACAAGAATAGAAAAGGGAAGAAGATGTTACAAATTCCAAGCATAAGCTTGGTTTATGCCTTCAAGTTTTTTCCTTCTTTTCCTCCCTTTAGCTCACGGCCTCTCTCCCATCTCTTTCATTTTTTTTCCTTTTTTTGGTACGTGAGTCTTGGCTCTCCCTTCTCTGCCACCTTTTGTTTTCTTAACTAACATAATAATACTAAGTCATATTATAATCCAAATGACATCAAAAGCTAACATAACTAATTACTTGTTTTTATAATATCTAACCAACTCTTCCATCCATGTTTCTAGCTTTAGGACTTAGCAACAACAAGTTAAAAGAAGTGTAGCCATCCTTGTTCCCTTCAAGTCACTGCCAAATTGAGTCATCTTATCCTCACAAAATGGCAGCCACGGATTTGGGCCAAGAAGCCCAAAGTTGGCCCAAATAAACCATCAAGTTTGGCCCACTCGGACAGAATCGGCCCATGATATTGGATCAAGCAGTTTCCCAACTTAGACGACGAAATAGAATACGCCATTTGGATACGTTGTAGCTATGGATGTCTTCTTTCCAATACTGCTAACGTGCCTCAATCCAACTTCGTATGAGGAAGTTATGAATTTTCTCGTGCAAGAGGTCTGG
The DNA here is from genome assembly GCA_012979155.1 of Hypericum perforatum. Lineage (NCBI taxonomy): Eukaryota > Viridiplantae > Streptophyta > Magnoliopsida > Malpighiales > Hypericaceae > Hypericum > Hypericum perforatum. The sequence continues at coordinate 30,397 of SOPF01015392.1, forward strand.
CACGACGAACTACATGGTTAGCCTCAGTTTCACCCAATCTTTTTGCCATTTTGCCTTGTCGAGTCCATTTTGCTCACATCCTCGAGGTCTTGATCGTGCCTCCTTAGATTATTGTCCATAAAGCTCCTAAAAAATAAGCAAACATAAGAAAAACAAACAAACACGACAAAAGAACAAAATGTACAAAAACAAGACAAAGTTATAGAAAACTCGTAAAAATGATAAGTAACAAATGTAAACTTACGCTAAAATGTACATAAGTAATGAGTGTTTTTGACACTCATCAGTTTGTACTTTTGTTTGTACAACCTCAGATATGTGTGAAAGTTTGTAACAAATTTTGTACTTGTTACTTATGTAATAAGTTTTGTACTTATTTTATATTTGTGTTTTTGTATGCGTGTTTACGTCTAATTACACTACATGAATGAATAAATTGTGTTTATTTTATTCATGTGCCACTTGAGTTTACTATATGTGAACTTTTAGTGACCTTAGTTGGAGATTAAATCTTGAATGGTAATGGGAAGCACTCTAGCGACCTACTCGATTTCGAGACTAATCAAAGACTATGTGTCATTTAAGTTATGAGATTATAGTAAACTGGTTCATGTTGCCTAAATCAAACTTCTGATGTGTTCTTGTATTTTAAATTCTTTATAGAGATGTCAGTTTATTCTAGAGCATGAAAATCTAGTACATGTTTGAAGAACAAGAGGTTCTTGAGCTAGTACATATAATTTTGTTAGAGCCTGATGTAGGCAAAATACTACAAAACATAAGCGTGATTGTCATGCCTATGCTGTTTGGAAAGAATGAACTATGTTGCATATTTGATATTGCTAAGTTTTATGATGGATGATATCACAAGGTAATTTCGTGTTTATGAGAACATGAAAGAACTTTGGGATGCCCTCAAATTGATATTTGGGAAGCTTTTTGTGTCGAAAGTTCGTGCTTTAATAATAAGGTTTGATACCTTTAAGAAATATCCTAATATTTCTATGTGGAAATATTTGAGGATAATGTCCAACATGATGAGTAACCTGGCTGAAGCTGGTAACGTACTTAGTAGTGAGCAACAGATTCAAGCTTCCATCACCTCCAAGCTAGGAATAGATGAAACTGAACCTTACTCATTTTCATTTACCTAGTAACGTAGATGTTGCTAGGAACCTTGAGTTGAAAGAAGATTGTCTTCTTCTTACGAAATCTTATTCCAAAGCAAATTTGATTAGTTCGAATAGCTTCAGGAAAAATAAAGAAAAAAGGAGAAATGAAAGAGTAAGGGTTCCTAAAATCCAAAGGCTAAAATCTTAGGACCCAAAGTAGATAGTTCCAGGTCTATAAAAAGAGGTACTTTAATATTTCTAAGGTGAAATATTTTGACTACCATAAGAAGGGATATTTTGCACAAAGTTGCAAAATACCTAAGTAGGTACATTTAAACTCTAATGTGTATAAGGTTAATGAATCTTCTTGGACTCTCCTTGTTGAATCCCATTCTGTATATGTGAATGGTAGATTCAGGAGTAATAGACCATATAACTAGAGATCATAGTTCATTTGTAGAATATCGACAATTGTCGACTGGAACAAAAACCATTTTATTGGTAACAACTTGTCTATAGATGTAAAAGGTATGGGCACTTGTGGATTACACCTTCGTGATAGACATACTCTCCTTTTGCATGTGATCGCTTCATGCGAGCTATCCTTTAAGAGCTCAACTCTACTTCAAATCTACCTAAAATCGGATGACCAGTTGTCTATTCGTATCTTCTGGCGTACGCCAACTAAGGGTGGCATGCATCAGCTTTTCAACTTTTCACTAACTTGAACTCTGGTGTGTGCCAACTACACAAGGTGCGAGCCAAAAGCTCTCGAACAAACAGACCTGGCGTGCGCCAACTATGGCTAGCGTATGCCAAGTTATCAGCAGACTTGCAGCAGATTGCAACAATGAGTAAGTACGGGTTTTGTTGATCCACAGAGACTGAGTTTTTCGACTACTCTAAGGTTTACTTACTTAACTAGGATCAGGTTATGAAATTTGGTTGTTTACACAAGTGATCTAAACTCTAAAGCACAAATATAAAGCTAACAAGTTCTAACACAATGATAGATATGTTATAAAACAAAATTTCAACAACTCAAATACTCAACATGAGCAAGGTACCTAAACCAACAACATAACCATAAGATTTAGAGGGTTTTTAGTGTATGTGATGTGGTCTAAGTGAATCTAAGGCAACTAATCCTCACTTTCGCACAAGATTAGCCAAAGTTATTCCTAAACTAGACTTAGAATGGTTAGATATATTCTTTCGACCCCACCAACCATCTAAGCTAGTAAAGAACCAACTATATGCTCCACTCCAAGGACAATCAATAGGTCACCAAGGAGATTTCTCTCCTAGCAAGAGTACTCATCATCAAACTAACCTATCCATCAATTCTATCTCCTTTTGGTCTTAAGTTTTGACTAGCTACTAAGGCTTGGCGATCAAGCAAGTCTAAGCAATAGGATCAAGCATGTTGATAAGAACACATACATGAACATACACACCTCCATACAGTGGCTACATCAAAGGTAACAAGGCACCAAACTCATATAACTACTCACACATACTATTATTTAACATGATAAGCATAAACATAGACAAAAGTAGAAAGGAGGGAGACTTATCAAGACTCCAAGCTCCCTCTCTTCAAGTCCACGTTCTTCACAGAGAAAAACACTTCTATTTACTATCTAATATAAAGTTGTGGTATATCTTGTGTCTTTTTTTACAAACCAAAGGCAAAAAGCCTTAAATACTTACTAACTAATGGAATAGTTTACAAAATATCTAATCTAACTTTGCTAACTAAAATATCTAAGCTAAAATATCTAAAAGTGTCAGTCAATTTGTCCCCCATCCTTCCTGAAAACTTTAAGCCGACTTAAGATATTTTCCCAAATTATTTGTCTAACACTCAGAATATTTTGCTTCTGCTCGACTGGTCTGGCGTATGCCAGCTTCACTTGGCGTGCGCCAGGTCTTTATGATTTCCATCCTTGAGTGCAATCGGTCATCTGAGTGAATGGTAGTCTGAGTAATGACTAGCTAGCGTGTGCCAGTTGACCGTGCCTTGCATTCCTTGGCTTCGCATCCTCCTTCTCCTCGAATAAGCTCCAAAAAATAAGAAAACTCAATGAAAAATGATAAACTCAAAATAAACACACAACTAAATCAACCTAAACACAACTAAATCAACCTAAAACACTAAGAACAATCTACTAAAATGACACAAATAATGAGTGTTTATGACACTCATCACACCCCCACACTTGAACCTTTGCTTGTCCCCAAGCAAAAACTCAAAATGCGGACAACAACCTAAACAAAAATCAAATAAGAATAAACAAACACATAACAAGGTAAAGACATGGCATGAATAGATCAACACTTAACTTCCCTAAAAAACATCAGCTAGCATCACAATCAAATCATAATCTAAGTTAGTCCATCAATCCATAACACAAAGCACAATGAACTAGTAGGTACCTCAGTACTCAATTGTTTAAACAAGTGTCAACTCTACATAAAAGACACTAGAAGGTTGACCTCACGAGGATAGAAAAGTGTTTCACTCATATAATCTGTATGGTCAACTTCCTATCACTCGCATACATGTCAATATACTCAAAGCATCCTACGTCATACTCAGCATTATCTAAAAGTCGCAATGGTTGCTAATAATCGGGGAGGTCTTTTCATCGGGTTGTAATGGGGATTAAGGTAAAGGTGAGGTAAAATATGTGGATAGTGGCTAAACCACCCAATCCGAGGACATGTCATAAATGTAACTAATCACTCGTCTAATATAAACATCCTCACATATATAACATAAATAAGCACAATCCCCAAATATCCCAATTTCCTAAGACCGCGAAGCACAAGTCTTACCTAAACCACATGCCTTATTCAATATCACATTCTTTTTCATTTCTTTTTTTTACATGAACATAACATTCACAAACTTACATACTTAGCACGTTCTAGACAAAGACTTGGCTTCTAACACGGCCATAACTACAATATTCCAATGAACATAAACCAAATGAAACCCAAGCTACCAACTAAACCCAATACATATGCAAACCTATAAGTCCTCGAATTGGATGATCAAAGGTAAGGAAGATGGATGATATAAGGTTTGTAGTCGGCTTCCTAATCTAAGATCAAGAAAAGGCTAGGCTCAATGGGTTTAAACAATGGATATATATAAGGGATTTTGTCTCTAAAGCTCTAGGATCAATATTAAAGAATGCCCCCGTCCTTTCACTAACTTCCATGCAACCTAGACTATGATAAGTACTAGTAGGATACCTCGATCAACTGACTTAGTATGCACCTTATGAAAAATATAGAGACGGATGTCTCTTCCTTTGGCTCAAATACTCACAAGGTTCACTCATCAATCCTCTAGTCTAGTCTACATAGTGAAACCATTAATCTAAACAACAGAGTGCGAGATTTCTACCAATTCTTAGGCTTTGTGCTCAAATTAAATTCCTAACTAAGAAAATGATAAAATTCTAACACAAGTTGAAAATTTTTGAGGGGGTCAAATTTTTGAAAAATTTATGCCAAGTCTAAACCTAAACAAAACAACCTAACATGCTAACATACTAAAAAACCTAAAAGGAAGATTCCTAGAAGGAAGTCTAAACCTAAACAAAACAACCTAACATGCTAACATACTAAACAACCTAAAAGGAAGATTCCTAGAAGGAACCCTCCCCCACACTTGAAAGACACATTGTCCTCAAGGTGTCTAAGATACTAATAAACACCTAATCAAAACATGCATAGACATAAATAAACATGCAACACGTTAACTCACTAATGACTTGTTATGTAGACTACCTTCTTGTGACCTTTTTGGCTTTAAGCCTAATAGGATCACCTTACAGTAGCATAACACAATTATTAAATGAGTTACAAGCACACAAACAAAAACAGAGTCAAAATACATAAAAGTAAATAAACAAAAAAACGAAAAATAATAAAAATAAACAAAGTAGGGAAATAGGAACTCCCTGTCAATCATCTGAAGCTGGAGGAGGTGGTGATGGGAATACGAAGTCGTTGCCAAAGTTCTCCCGCTCAGGTGCTCATCCACTCAGCGTGTGCGTGCTACTACTCATAATGCTCCTGCTGTTGGGCCATGTGAGCTCTCTAATCGGCGTAGAACACCCTCTGCTCCTCTCTTTAAGCTCTAAGCTCAGCCTCCAAGCGAGCATTATAGTCATATTGGCAGTCCCATTCGATTGTGTTGCTAACTGCGTAGTCTTATAGTTGCACGCCATATCCATGAAGCTGCTATATATGACCACGTAGATGTACCTGCATCGCAGCCAACTGGTCACGTAAATAATCCATATCCCCTTGTGTGTCAGGAACCTGATGACTCAATCTGGCCTCATCGTGATGGCTGGGCTCCTGCTACTCCTCTCTCTGTGCTGGCACTCTTGCTGGTGCCCCAAGGCGTAACTGGACCTCCTGTCTCTCCTCCCAAGGATTGTACTCAACAACTTCCACTCCATCGATCATTGTCTTCTTGAACAGTTTGCTCATGTGGAGCTTCTCAATATCGAGAGGCACCAGCTCCAAAATGAATCTACAAAAATTTGCAAACTGCTCAGAAAAATGATGACGTGCAATGTGGGAAATAATATGATCTAAGTACAGATACCTTCTATCGCTAATGGATCTAGAAAAGTAGTCAATGATCATAGAAAAGGTGCTAAAAGGGATATCATGGCATAGGCAGTCAATGGCATAGAGCTGAGATTGAAAGACTTTAGACTCTTCCCATTGACCACTAATGGTTAGAGTCATAATGCTGTGGAGGATACCTAAATATGGTTCTCTAATTAGTGCATTAGGTGCCCTCCCTGACTTGTACCTCTCAAACCTCGTAATCACTTGCCAAGCCCTATATACCTGACTCATAGGTGTGAAGTTTAATACACCTGGTCCAGTCTTAAGGCTAAACAGGTTGTTAAACTCACTTTCATCTATGCTAAAGTCAGTGTCAAATACACGTGCAATAAATGATCGTCTGTTAGCCGAAACCTGCAATGTGTAATAGAACTCTAAAATAAGCTCTTGTCTAGCCATTATCTCTCTCATCTCGAAGTATCTCCATCTTAACCTCCTAAAAGCTGACCTCAACTATCTATCTATCCCTAATCTTTGCATGTCATTCCAATCGATTATAAAATGACTAAGGGCACTGAGTCATGAAAATTTTTAGTACCTCTCTCCCTCCCAATCGTGGAAGATTACGAAAGGAGCATTGTAAAAGTCACGGATGTCTTGAGGTGGAGACCCAAGTAGAGAAGGCGAAGGGTTTCTTATGCGCTTCCTCCGTTCTCCGTGACGAATCCAGCTAGATCTTGCATCATCCACCATCAAGAAAGGTGTTTCGGGTGTTGGGTAATGTGGGTAATTGGTTGGGAATGATTGGGCTTAGTCAGATTTGAAGTTTTTAGTGGCGGGAGAATGTTGGTTTTGAAATTTTATGATGAATGACGCATACCCGGAGCTTTATAGTCGATTCTGCCCAAACCTGGCGTATGCCAAGTGCACTGGTGTGTGCCATCTTTCTCTTTTTTGCACAACCTGGCGTATGCTAGCCATATTGGCATGCACTAGTTCTCTCCTACACATATGACATGGCGTGTGCTATATCCCTTGGCGTGCGCCAGATATGTACAAACCTCAAAAACGACATACTACATATATAAACACTAACTAAAAGATCACACAAAAGAAACAAACATGCTAATCTAATTTTTTTGGCTTTTATTTGCGCTGCGTTCCTGGAGAGCTTGAAAACCAGACGCCCCATGAGCATGGGTCAAAGGTGCAACTTCGACTTTCGCAAGTCACACTCACGAATGTCATACCATGATGAACTACCTCTTTGTGCAACCTTTTTGGCTTTAAGCCTAATAGGATCATAATATAGTAGCACGATACGCTCATTTTGCGAGTTAGTGTTATTCTTGCTATAGTTTCCGTCATGTTCTAATTTTCTGCACCTTGGACAAAATTCAAATCTCTTCATCCTTCTCTTGTAGGCACTCTTTGATGTTCCTCTAGAGTGTCTCAAGAAGTTTTCTTCTCGTCTCTCAATTCTCAAGGTCTCTTGTGCTTAACAGAGAATGATAAGACAAATGTCGATCGGGATCTTCCTAGAAACTAAAACACTAACTAAACAAATATACTTAGAGCAAACATCCTATTCTTTATTCTCTGCAGGTAAAAGAGCCTTACTCTGTTCCTTTTGTTCATGCACTAGATGGCATATTAATCAATTGTACCTCCGCATCTCGATTAATATTGCCCCCTCCAATGTAGATTTTGCATCGTTGGTTGTTGACTCGAAAGACTATCCCGTCACTATTTTTCAAATTAAGTGCTCTGAAAGGGAACACTTTAACAATTTGGTACGGGCTGCTCCACTTGGATTTGAGCTTCCCTGGGAAGAGTCTTAGCTGCGAGTTATAGAGAAGAACATGCTACCCCTCCTTAAAATCTATCTTGATAATATGAGCATCATGTCTTCTTTTGGTCCTTTCCTTGTAAAGTCTTGAGCTTTCAAATGCCTAGTCCCACATTTCATCCAACTCTTCAAGTTGGAGGATTTTGCGCTCTCCGACCTTTTTGTAATTGTAATTAAGGGTTTTAATGGCCCAAAATGTACGATGCTCAAGCTCTACTGGAAGATGGCATGTTTTGCCATAAACAAACCTATATGGCAACATTCCTATAGGTGTCCTAAATACCATGCGATAAGCCTATAACCACATGGGAGTAATTGGCAAATGCTTTCCTTGACAAATATTTTCCCTACTCAAAGACTAACAAGCTCGTTAAGGAGATCACCAACTTTGAACAATATGAAGGAGAGTCTTTGAGTGAAACTTGGGAGAGATTTAAGGAATTGCAACGAAAATGCCCGTACCATAGTTTGTCTGAGGAGTCTCTTCTTAAGATTTTTTATTTAAGCCTGTCGTCAACAACTATGGGAAACATTGATTCAGCGTCCAATGGAAATTTCCTGAGAAAGAAAAGGGATGAAACCCACCATATTCTGGAAGAGCTGGCAGCAACAAATAGGATACTCACAAATGAGAGGAAAAAATAACCAATTAGAGAGTTAAGGGAGGTAACTGAGCAGAGTGAGAGAAGAGGAATAATTAAACTTGATGCTTCCTCGTCTTTTCAAGCACAATTAGACTTGATGGTAAAGCAATTATGCAATTTGACTCTAAACAAAGTTGATGTTGTTGCTCTACAATAGCATTGCAAAGCTTGTGGCAACACTGGCTACGAGATTAGTCAATGTGCGATGATGAGCCAATCTACAGAGCAGGTCAACTTTGTTAGTAGTCAAGGACAAGGAACCAAATATCCATATTCCTCTACTTACAATCCTGGTTAGAGAAACCACCCTAACTTCTCATGGAAAGATAGAAACAATAATGATAGTATGGCGATCGTTCCTGATAAAGGATTGCCTTTACGCATCTCACAACAAGGACCTTTACCTGGTTTTCAACCACATGGGTTCTTGGGAGAAAGGATGGTAGTACTTGAGGATAGATTTGACAAGGTTGAGAAGTCCTTCCAACAAACGGGAGACTCATCCAATAACCAAAGTCAAATCTTGAAGGCATTAGCGGCCCAGGAAGCAAGGCAGAATAATTTAGAACAATTTCTAAAAGGGCAAGCAACTGCCATGCGTAATATGGAAGTACAACTTGGGGAAATTGCAAAGACAAATGTACAAAGAGCATCTGGATCTCTCCCAAGTTCTATTGAGACAAATCCTCGCGGGCAAGTTAATGCAATCTCTTTAAGAAGTAGCAAGGAATTAGCTTCTCAAAAAGTCAAAGAGAAGGCTAAGGAAAGTGATGTGGTGAGTCCAAAAAAAGATAAGGAGGAAGAAATGTTGAAAGATAAGGTCCCACAAGAAGAAGTCGCGGAGGAGGAAGAGGTTTACGTACCACCACCACCAATAGTCTCCATTCTTCCTTATCCTTAGAGGGTAAAGAAAAAGTCGGGGATGGATGAAAAATTTCTTCGTTTCATGGAGAAAATGAAGAACGTATAAATAAGTGTCTCTTTCTTAGAGATGCTCGATCAAGTTCTACACTATACCAAGTTTCTAAAGGAACTCATCACTAAGAAGAGGAAATGGGAAGATGGAGAGACAATTACCCTTATAGCAAATTGTAGCTATCTAATCTCAAAAAATCTTTCGATGAAGCTAAAATATCCGGGGAGTTTTATAATTCCCTGTTTCATTGGTGAAACCAAGTTTCCAAAATATCTGTATGATTTAGGCACAAGTATCAACTTGATGCCTTTGTCTACATGACAAAAACTAGGTTTGTGTGAAGTTAAGCCAACTTCTATGCTTCTCTAATTAGCAGACCAAACTATTAAGAAACTATTCGGTGTGGTTGAGGATGTCCTAGTGAAGATTGACAAGTTCATCTTCCCAGTTGACTTTGTGGTACTGGATTTCTCTGAGGACAAGAACTATCCACTGATTTATGGCAGACCCTTCCTCAACATGGCACATGCGTTGGTGGATGTGCATAATGGTAAATTGGTGCTACGAATCAGAGATGAGAAGGTTGAGTTTAACATGACAAGTGTTATGCGACATCCTCTTGATAAATGGATGTGCATGAAAATTGATGTGGTGGATGAGTGTATCCTCGAGTTCTGAAAGGAAAAGATCTCTAGTATTGAGGATATAGAACTAGAGAAAGAAGAAGATGAGGATATTATGGAAGAAATAAAGGAGGAAATTGATAAGAAGGATTTACTTGAGGAGCTCAAAATTCATTTGAAATATCGGACTCCACCCTCGATTGTGAAAGTTCCTTCCTTAGAACTGAAAGAGCTACCCTCACATTTGAGATATGCACTATTAATAGATGGAGGGAGATTACCAATTATTATATAGAACAAGCTCACTAAGGAAGAAGAAGAGAAAGTGCTCACAGTTGTGGACAAATGGATTAAAGTCATTGCTTCGCAAATATCTAATATTAAGGGGATAAGCTCGGAAATTATGATGCACCACATTCACATGGAAGATGGAGCGAGGCTAAGAGTAGACCGACAAAGGAGACTTAATCCTAACATAAAGGAGGTTGTTAAGAAGGAAGTGATAAAACTCCTCGAAGAAGGAATTATCTATTTGATCTTGGATAGTGAATGGGTTAGCCCGATCCATTGTGTTCTCAAGAAAGAGGGAATGACAGTTGTGATCAACTAGGAAAGGGAGCTCATTCTGACAAGAACTATGACCGGATGGAGAGTGTGCGTCGATTATCGTAAATTAAGTAATGCTACATGGAAAGATCATTTTCCACTCCCTTTCATTGATCAAATATTGGAAAGGATTATGGGGTATTCTTATTATTGCTTTTTGGATGGGTACTCTGGGTACAACCAAATTGCAATATACCCCAAAGATCAAGAGAAGACATCTTTCACATGTCCCTTTTGGTATTTTTGCATATCGCAGAATGCCTTTTAGATTAAGTTATGCCCCAGCAATATTTCAATGTTGCAGCAACGTTTCAACGTTGCATGGAGTTGATCTTCTGGGAAATGAATGAGAAGATTATGGAAATCTTCATGGATGACTTCTCTATTTTCGGAGACTCATTTGATCATTGTCTTGACAACCTAGATAAGGTATTGAAGAGATGTGAGGAAAAGAATCTTATGCTCAATTAGGAAAAGTACCATTTTATGGTAGACGAAGGGATAGTCCTTGGGCATAAGATTTCTAGAGCTGGTATGGAAGTAGATAGAGCTAAGACAGAGGTAATAGATAAAATGGATGCACCAACCACAGTTAAAGGAGTTAGAGCATTTCTAGGTCATGCCGAATTTTACAGAAGATTCATCAAAAACTTTTATCTAATTGCTAAGCCTCTAACAAATTTGCTAGTTAAGGATATATCCTTCAACTTTGACGAGCACTGCCTTAAGGCATTTGATACTCTTAAGAAAGCTCTTATCACAGCTCCCATGATTTCATCACCAGACTGGAAACTTCCATTCGAATTAATGTGTGATGCAAGTGATCTCATTTTGGGTTATGTGCTTGGACAGAAGAAAGATGGAAAGCTCCATGTCATCTACTATGCTAGTAGAGTACTGGCAAGAGCTCAACTCAATTATACTACCACGGAGAAAAAGATGCTTGCGGTTGTTTACACATGTGACAAATTCAGACCATACTTGCTTGGTTCAAATGTAATAATTTACATTGATCATGCATCTTTGAGATATCTTTTCTCAAAGCAAGATGCCAAACCTCGCTTGATGCGCTATATTTTGTTACTCCAAGAATTCGACTTGTCCATTAAGGACAAGAAAGGAACAAAAAATATTGTTGCAGATCACCTCTCTAAATTAGAGAAAAACGACAGTATGGAGATTGAGGGGGATATTCAAATTGACAATGAGTAGAGTAGAAGCTCCCCGGCAACAGTGCCAATTGATCGCTTCATGCAAGCCATCCTTTAAAAGCTCAACTCTACTTCAAATTTACCTAAAACCGGATGACCAGTTGTCTATTCATATCTTCTAGCATACGTGATGAGAGGTCCCCGACAACGGTGCCAATTGATGAGAGGTCCCTGGCAACGGCGCCAATTGATGAGAGGTCATTTTGACATGCCTCCGATACAATATAGATTATGAAGTAGGGTTGTCGATCCTACGAGGTTGTGCCTTACTCGGCTTACTTACTATGTTTTAGGAATTTTATGTCTTTGGTTTCTTTGATTTCGTTTAGGTGGCAACTAACAAGTTAACATGCTTAAAATGAAAATACAACCAACTTAAATCATACAAAATCACAACAACAACAACAAAAGATTAATGACAAGCAAATTAAACAAAAGTGGTATGATACCAAAGATCACTTAAACAAACTTATGATTTGAAAGGTTTATTAAGTTCGTATCACGATCCGGGTGTTTCAAGGCAACGGATCCATGCTCTCGCACAAGATCAATCTAAGTTGATCTTTACCTAGGATTAAGTGAGCTCGATGTGCTCTCGCCCCCATGAGTCACTTAATCCTAATTAAACAACAACTATAAGTATCACCCTTTGGATAATCCATCACCAAGGAGGAGTTCACATCTCACGAGGCAACGAATCAACAAGTTAATATTTCGATCGAGTCTATCTCCTCTCGGTCTCAAGACTCGATTATTAACTTTGGTTCTAAGTAATTAAATTAGACCAAGCTTTAAGTCTTTTAACAAGTACATGAACCATTTTATTTTAACCAATCAAAACCATAAACAAGTTTAAGCTTTCAAGGCATCACACCACCAAGGAAACTACTCACACATATTTGCACAAAACTTGAACATAAACATACTTAATACATAAACACACTTAATATGCATATTATTTACATGATCAAGCAAAGGAAAGCAAGGTATGAAAGTGTAAGAAGGTGTTACAAATTCCAAGCATAAGCTTGGTTTATGCCTTAGTTTTTTTCTTCCTTCTTTTTCTCCTCCTTGCTCTCGGCCACCTTCCCTCTTTTCACTCTCACGTTTTTTCTTGCTTTGGCTGAGAGAAAATGTTGCCTAAGTCATAATACTTAACTTGTTACAATCTTTTGCTAATGGAAAATATAATATTACAACTTAATCTAAAATCTACTAACTAATTTAACCTTGTCTCTAACTTTTATTAATTTCCACATAAGTTAAACTTAGTTGTTTAGGAAAAATCTAAGTGTTGGCCACTTCTTTAGGCTGATGTCGTGACTTCCATGCAGCCACCATTGATGTCATGGCTTTGGTCATGCCTTGGTCATGCTTTGTCATGCAAGTTGGAGCCCTCCATGCTCAGCCACGGTCCTGAGGTTGGCGCCCGCCATGTATTTTTTATAAATTGTAGCTCTGGATGTCTTCTTTCCAATGCCACTGACGGCACCTCGATCCAACTTTGTATGAGAAAGTTATGAAGTTTCTCGTGCAAGAGGTCTGGCCCGGCGAACTACATGGTTAGCCTCGGAAATAATTGGTGCATTCGGTTTGTCAATGCCATTTTGCTCGCAACCTTGTGATCTTGATCGTGCCTTGTGATATCATCGTCCATGAAGCTCCTAAACATAAAGAAAACATAAGAAAAATGAACAAACACGACAAAAGAACAATATGTACAAAAACGAGATAAAGACTTAGAAAACTTGTAAAAACGATATGTAACAAACGGTAAACTTACGCTAAAATGTACATAAGTAATGAGTGTTTTTGACACTCATCACACCCCCACACTTGAATCTTTGCTTGTCCCCAAGCAAGACTCAAATGCGGACAACAACAAAACAAAAATCACATAAACACACACAAACACAAAACGAGGTAAATACTTGGCAAGACTCGATCAAAACTTAACTTCCCTCAAAATCATCAACTTATATCAAAATCCTATCATAAACCTAGTTAGTTTAACAATTTCAAAGCACAAAATACTACGAACTAATAGGCACCTTGACACTCTATTGTTTAAACAAGTGTTGACTCTATGTAAAAGACACTAGAGGGTTAAACTCTCGAGGATAGTAAAGTGTATCACTCATATAATCTGTATGGTCAACTTCCTACCACTCGCATACAGGTCAGTATCTCAAAGCATCCTACATCCTACTCAGCGCTATCTAAAAATTACAGTGGTTGTCAATGATCGGGGGGCTTTTTCATCAGGTTGTAATGGGGATAAAGGTCAGGGTGAGGTAAAATATATATGGATAGTGGCTAAACCACCCAATCCGAGGACTTAATACAAGAACTAAGCAGTCACTCAACTATTCTAAAACATTCTCACCAAATATAATAATCATACACTCCCCAATATCCCAATTTACTAAGACCGAGAAGCCCAAGTTTCTCCTAGAAACATGCCTTATTGAATATCACATTCTTTTTCTTTTCTTTTTCTTTTCTTTTCATCTTTTTTTTTTCTTTTTCTTGACTTTCTCTTTTCTTCTTTTTTTTCACATGCTAAAACAACTATACATACTTAGCACATTCTAGGTAAAAACTCGGCTTCTAACCTGGCCATAATACAAATCCCAATAAAAATAAACCAAATGAAACCCAAGCTACCAACTAATCCCAATACACAATCAAACATAAAAGTCCTCGAATTGGATGATCAAAGGTAAGAAAGATGGACGATATAAGGTTTGTAGTCAGCTTCCTAATCTAAGATCAAGAAAAGGCTAGGCTCAAATGGTTTAAACAACGGATATAATAGAGATTTTGTCTCTAAAGCTCTAGGCTCAAATATCAAAGAATGCCCCGTCATCTCACTAACTTCCACGCAACCTAGACTATGATAAGTACTAGTAGGATGCCTCGATCAACTAACACTAGTATGCACCTCATGAAAAATAGAGACTGGTGTCTCATCTGTCAGCTAAAATCCTCACAATGTACACTCAAAAACCCTCTAGTCTAGTCTACATAGTGAAACTACTCGTTTAATCAACCAAGTATGAGGTTTCCACCCATTCCTAGGCTTTGTGCTTGAATTAAATCCCCTAACTAAGAGTTTGATAAAATTCTAACACAAGTTGAAAATTTTTGAGGGGGGTCAAATTTTTGAAAAATTCTTGCCAAGTCTAAACCTACATAACATAGACACTCTAAACAACCTAAGAAAGGAAGATTCCTAGAAGGAACCCTCCCCCACACTTGAATGACACATTGTCCTCAAGGTGTCTAAAACACGCATACAAAAACACAAATATCACACAAAAATAAAAACACAATCATGCAAGTAATCAAAAGCAAAGACAAGCAAACAATCATAAGAGTAAACAGATAAATACAATATCACTTAAAGTCACAGCTATAAACAAATGTGCGATGAAGGATCGCCAAATGTGGTTCCTTAATAAGGGCATTTGGAGCCTGCCCCGACTCATATCTATCTATGCTTGTTATCTCTCTCCACGCAGCGTGGGCCTCAGCAGTCAAGTGAAAATTTAAGAGACCTCCTCCAGGCTTAAGCTTAAGGAGGTCAATCAAATCAGTATCTCTTATCTTAAACTTTTCGCCAAACAACCTAGCAGTGAAAATTTTTTTGTTCGATGCAATCTGTAAAGTGCTATAGAACTCTAAATAGAGCTCTTGCCTAGCAACTATACTCTTATCAGCAAAATACTCCCAGCCTAATCGCTGCAAATTATCCTTCAGTTCATCAGCTACTCCTAACTTTTCCATATCAGGCCAATCACAAAGCGATGAAGGATCGCCAAATGTGGTTCCTTAATAAGGGCATTTGGAGCCTAACCTCCCATTGACCACTATCACCTAACCTCCCATTGACCACTATAAGTCAGAGTCATAAAGCGATGAAGGATCGCCAAATGTGGTTCCTTAATAAGGGTATTTGGAGCCTGCCCCGACTCATATCTATCTATGCTTGTTATCTCTCTCCATGCAGCGTGGGCCTCAGCAGTCGAGTGAAAATTTAAGAGACCTCCTCCAGGCTTAAGCTTAAGGAGGTCAATCAAATCAGTATCTCTTATCTTAAACTTCTCGCCAAACAACCTAGCAATGAAAATTTTTTTGTTCAATGCAATCTGTAAAGTGCTATAGAACTCTAAACAGAGCTCTTGCCTAGCAGCTATACTCTTATCAGCAAAATACTCCCAGCCTAATCGCTGCAAATCATCCTTCAGTTCATCAGCTACTCCTAACTTTTCCATATCAGGCCAATCAATCTTAAAGTGGCTAATAGCATCTACTGAGGAGATCCTTTGATACCTCTCTCTCTCCCACTCATCAAAGATTGGGAAGGGAGCATTGTAGCAGTTGCGAATGTCATTTGAATTAGTAGGTGATGATGCAGATGATGCTGATGGCGTAGGAGTTCGTTGACGCTTCCTCTTCTCTGTTTGGCAAATTCGGCTAGTTCCTTCATCTTCTGACATTGTGCACTATTTTGTGTATTGGGTAATGTGTCATGGAGGTTAGTAGGTTTGGGCTCCTGTGGGTTTGCAATTTTGGGTTTTAGGTACGAGAGGATTTGTAATTGTGACCTAAAATTTTGCATCCTGCCCTTATATTTTGCCCTATTTTGACCTAAGTAGCATACGCCATTTGTTCATGAATGACCAGATTTTAGTACGCCGTCTACATACGGTGTACTATACATATACTATATATATATAAACTACACACTTATAATATAAACTCACATATAATAATCTAATCTAATTTTTTTGTGTTTTGTTTTTATTTTTGATTTTTTTGGCTTTTATTTACGCTGCGTTCTTGGAAAGCTTGAAAACCAGATGCCCCATTCTGATGGGTCACTCGTGCAATTTTGACCTTCGCAAATCACACAACTCCTTAATGGCATACCATGATGAACTACCTCTTCTTGCAGCCTTTTCAGCTTTAAGCCTAATCGGGTCACCACGTAGTATCACAGTTTGCTCATCTTGTGAGATTGTGGTATTTTTGCTATAGCCACCCTCATGTTCTAATTTTACTCACCTTGGACACAAAAGGGTGAATACATGCAATTCTTCGTCATCGTGCAATTCTTGCAACTGTTTTTCTAATTTCTTCACGTCTCTCAATTCTCAAGATCTCTTGTGCTCGACAGAGAATGATGAGACACAAGTCAATCGGGATCTTCTTAGATACTAAGACACTAACTAAGCAAAGATATTTATCACAAAACATCCTGTTCTTTATTCTCTACAGGTAAAAGAGGATAAGACTATTTACAAACGTGCAATTTTGACCTTCGCAAATCACACAACTCCTTAATGGCATACCATGATGAACTACCTCTTCTTGCGGCCTTTTCAGCTTTAAGCCTAATCGGGTCACCACGTAGTATCACAGTATGCTCATCTTGTGAGATTGTGGTATTTTTGCTATAGCCACCCTCATGTTCTAATTTTACTCACCTTGGACACAAAAGGGTGAATACATGCAATTCTTCGTCATCGTGCAATTCTTGCAACTGTTTTTCTAATTTCTTCACGTCTCTCAATTCTCAAGATCTCTTGTGCTCGACAGAGAATGATGAGACACAAGTCAATCGGGATCTTCTTAGATACTAAGACACTAACTAAGCAAAGATATTTATCACAAAACATCCTGTTCTTTATTCTCTACAGGTAAAAGAGGATAAGACTATTTACAAACGTGCAATTTTGACCTTCGCAAATCACACAACTCCTTAATGGCATACCATGATGAACTACCTCTTCTTGCGGCCTTTTCAGCTTTAAGCCTAATCGGGTCACCACGTAGTATCACAGTATGCTCATCTTGTGAGATTGTGGTATTTTTGCTATAGCCACCCTCATGTTCTAATTTTACTCACCTTGGACACAAAAGGGTGAATACATGCAATTCTTCGTCATCGTGCAATTCTTGCAACTGTTTTTCTAATTTCTTCACGTCTCTCAATTCTCAAGATCTCTTGTGCTCGACAGAGAATGATGAGACACAAGTCAATCGGGATCTTCTTAGATACTAAGACACTAACTAAGCAAAGATATTTATCACAAAACATCCTGTTCTTTATTCTCTACAGGTAAAAGAGGATAAGACTATTTACAAACGTGCAATTTTGACCTTCGCAAATCACACAACTCCTTAATGGCATACCATGATGAACTACCTCTTCTTGCGGCCTTTTCAGCTTTAAGCCTAATCGGGTCACCACGTAGTATCACAGTATGCTCATCTTGTGAGATTGTGGTATTTTTGCTATAGCCACCCTCATGTTCTAATTTTACTCACCTTGGACACAAAAGGGTGAATACATGCAATTCTTCGTCATCGTGCAATTCTTGCAACTGTTTTTCTAATTTCTTCACGTCTCTCAATTCTCAAGATCTCTTGTGCTCGACAGAGAATGATGAGACACAAGTCAATCGGGATCTTCTTAGATACTAAGACACTAACTAAGCAAAGATATTTATCACAAAACATCCTGTTCTTTATTCTCTACAGGTAAAAGAGGATAAGACTATTTACAAACGTGCAATTTTGACCTTCGCAAATCACACAACTCCTTAATGGCATACCATGATGAACTACCTCTTCTTGCGGCCTTTTCAGCTTTAAGCCTAATCGGGTCACCACGTAGTATCACAGTATGCTCATCTTGTGAGATTGTGGTATTTTTGCTATAGCCACCCTCATGTTCTAATTTTACTCACCTTGGACACAAAAGGGTGAATACATGCAATTCTTCGTCATCGTGCAATTCTTGCAACTGTTTTTCTAATTTCTTCACGTCTCTCAATTCTCAAGATCTCTTGTGCTCGACAGAGAATGATGAGACACAAGTCAATCGGGATCTTCTTAGATACTAAGACACTAACTAAGCAAAGATATTTATCACAAAACATCCTGTTCTTTATTCTCTACAGGTAAAAGAGGATAAGACTATTTACAAACGTGCAATTTTGACCTTCGCAAATCACACAACTCCTTAATGGCATACCATGATGAACTACCTCTTCTTGCGGCCTTTTCAGCTTTAAGCCTAATCGGGTCACCACGTAGTATCACAGTATGCTCATCTTGTGAGATTGTGGTATTTTTGCTATAGCCACCCTCATGTTCTAATTTTACTCACCTTGGACACAAAAGGGTGAATACATGCAATTCTTCGTCATCGTGCAATTCTTGCAACTGTTTTTCTAATTTCTTCACGTCTCTCAATTCTCAAGATCTCTTGTGCTCGACAGAGAATGATGAGACACAAGTCAATCGGGATCTTCTTAGATACTAAGACACTAACTAAGCAAAGATATTTATCACAAAACATCCTGTTCTTTATTCTCTACAGGTAAAAGAGGATAAGACTATTTACAAACGTGCAATTTTGACCTTCGCAAATCACACAACTCCTTAATGGCATACCATGATGAACTACCTCTTCTTGCGGCCTTTTCAGCTTTAAGCCTAATCGGGTCACCACGTAGTATCACAGTATGCTCATCTTGTGAGATTGTGGTATTTTTGCTATAGCCACCCTCATG